>VZTD01004245.1:451728-648636 GCA_013397725.1 Rhagologus leucostigma | reverse complement strand
GGGGCACAGCGGGGCTCTTTCCGGGCTGGGTGGGTGGGTGCGCTGCCCGGGCCGAGCCAACCCTGCTGTTTTCTCCCCCCTCAGCCGAGGAGGCACCGCGGGACCCCGGAGCAGGGGCGGCCTCGCCGCGGCGGTGCAGGTGAGGGCGCGGGCTGGGCTGAGGGGGCGGCGGGCGGGCACCGCGGGGCCGGGCGCTGCGACACCTCCTTGGGGAGACCGTGCCACCGGGATGTGCAGCTTCCCGCCGGGGAGACCCCGGGAAGAGAGCATCCACCATATTGCATCCAGGGCTCATGAGGCTGATGAGCTCAGGTGGTGCCGGGCTTCCCAGCGTCGCTGCCCGGAGAGACCCGTGTGAGGGGGGCTGCTGGTGCGGGACAGAGGGGTGGGTGTTCTGGTTGTCATCAGGATAATGTGCTTCCCGTATCTTGCCTCAATGTATCTGTACATATACCTGTGATACCATCAGTATTTTTGGTGGCTGTTTTCTTGGTGATTCTTCAGGACTTGCCCTTGAATATGTATTTTATCGCAGCCATAAGGAGGGTCAATCCTGAACGAAAGTTTAGTGTTTAAGCAGCGAGAGAAGATTGTGTGACTGTATTTAGAGCTTTAGCTTGTTCGAGAAGTTATGTGTTGTACAAAGCATCCTTACTTGAGGGAAAGCTGAGGTCTGGTCCGGCTCATCCAACAACAATCGCTTTGTGGGAGCCTTTTTGCCTCTCAGTAGAGGTAAACGAGCCGGCAGTATTGGGTCACTACACCTCAGCACTCAGGTTTTTGGATGTGGTTTATCTTGGCAACTCGACTGTGTCATTCATGGCACGTTGCTGCAATGTAATTAGGGTGTGTGGTTCCCACTCCCTTGTTTGAGGGTGGGAAAAGGAAGGATTGCTTTGTAGTCCTTGTTTGCGGCTCCTCAGAGGGAGTCACCTTTCTTTCTGCTTTCTCCCTGCTCTTTCTGGGAAAAGCTCAGCAAAGAAAAAATGTCACATAACTGCAAACAGGTAACCAGCTCAACCACCAATAATAGCAAATGCTCCCGGATTTAGGTTCTCCCACCAAGAATTCAAGATCTAGTAATACATTTTTTTTGTTTCTTTCTGGGCTAGCCTACTGAACAGAAATCTTCAGTAAGAAATATGTTTAGGAGGAAGGAAAAAGAAAAAATATTGCAGTCTTGAGTAGTGTACTTTTTACTTCGCAATGGACTTTTTTGAGAACTTTATAGTAAGCTAATATGAAGCAATGATCTCACTAAAAATGGTAAATTTACTGACATACTGAAGAGACTTTTAGGTGTTTTGTTTATAGCTGCTGATTTCTTTGTTCTTTCTGAAAGGAGTCTGGAATGGCAGATTATAACACTTCACCTACGACAATGCCCTTGTCTCAGAACAGGAGAATTCCCAGTATGAAATGTGGACCATCCAGTAAGTTATTTATGTTTCTACAGAAAGTGACTTCTCTTGTCACTTATTTTCTGCATTGTTTAATCATTCTTAGGAAGAAAAAAATTTTAAAATAGGTAATACAGGCCTTAATGATAAGGAGGCTCTACCCTGTTTGGTCTCAAAGGTTCCCAGGGGTGTGAAAATTTGTCATGGAGTTTCACTTAACTTTAAGTTTACACCTGGTTCTAGTTTGATAATTCGAAAGACTGTTCCCAACTGCAGGTTTTGTCTTATGGTAACTTATCATATGGCTAAGCTTCTAAAGGAGAATGCAGTTATGATGGCAAGAATTAGGTTGTATTGCTCTCTGTAGATGTGATAGTACAAACTTTTTGTTTTCTTTCTAATTTGTGTTTCTATGAGGCAAAGATATTTCATATGGATTTTTCATTTCTGATGTACTTGTTTTGGAAAGACAATGTTGTTGAAGACACGCCTTAAAAATTATTAATGATTGCCTATACTTGGAGGCAAATAAAATCAGCATTATTAAATTATTTTAAACAGTGGAATACGCAGGCTTGGAAGTTTCCTTTTTAAATCACAGTGAAGTGTGTGGCAAATGGAATCTATTGTTGTCGGTGTATTAAAGATGCATTAAAAAAACAAAACTAAAGAATAACCTGATCTGTTTTGTACAGTGCTCTAAATACTTAGAAAGGTAGTTTTCATTTTGGTCTCTCCAATTTAAAGAGAGATGCAAGCTGCCTGTGGAGTGGGATTTGCAAACATCTGGGGATATATGAAATAATAAACCTTCTTTGTTTAAAAAACCTGAACAAACAGAAACCCAAATCAATGACAAAAACCCCAAATCAAAACAGCAAGATAGGCTGTCAGCTGCTTTCTCTACTTTAGCAATGTCTCTAAGAAAATTATTCTTTGAAATACTTGTAAAACTGTGATTATAATGGGCTTCTATTTCATCCTATTACAATCAATTCTTGCTGCAATACCATTTTTTCTTGCGTTCTGTAACTCTATAAAAATAAACCGTCGTGTTTTATGTGGAATGAATGCATGACTTTTGCAAGAGATCTCTTTACCTTTACGTTGTATCAGTGAATTGAAAGCATTTCAGAAAGTGATGTCATGTCTTATCTGTCAGTGGAAGAAATAAGTTGTTATAGCACGAGCAAATGCCAAGAGATAAGTTCTGTGTTAGTTTCTTGTAGCCAGGGAATATGGGATTTGAAATGTTTACCAGAATAATTGATGAAGTTAACACCTAGTTTACATAGCTGTTAGTTCCACGCAAATCTTTTTCATGCAAAGTTAAAAAACAACAAACAAATGTAAAAAACCCCAAACAGGAAACTCCTGAGCTAAAGCATGTTAAGAACCTGGGACAGGCAAACCAAATTATTTCTGGAGGTATTCCGGCTACTGCTGAGAATTTCTAACATTCTAAGCACTACGAATTTTCTTGTGTTGAAATGCTGTAGCAGGCATGAGTCGCTGTTGCAGTAGAAGACACTTGTCCCTTACAGTGTGCGCTTGAGAACTGATTTCAGGAGATGTACCAGAGTAGAAAATCTGCAGCTAACTGAAAGGCTCTTGGAATTGAAGGGCTAAAATTGCATCCTACTCACTCACCTCAGAATCCCAAAGAGGAAAGTTTTACATCCCAGAGCGATGAGGTACTTGGCCCTGGGCTGTATTGCATCCCGCTGAGGCCTGTATGCCAGGGAAAATCTGTGCCACTGTAGGCAGCTGCTTTCAAGGACTATGAAGTTGAAGGGTAAAAAATAACGCAAGAAATACTTGTTGTATTAGTTCTCCCACAGCTGAAGGAACACCTGAAAGCTTGCACCTAGAGAAATGTGCAGTGGAAATCATTCCAAAATACAAAATTTCAAGGATGTTGACTGCAAAAATTTAAATATTGCATTTTAAGCGTAACTTCTACTCCTTTATGTGTGGCTTTGGATCTAACTTAAGTTTCTTGCAAATTCTTCTCCTGATCGGCTTTGCTTTTTCACCTTTCCATTCAAGAATAAAATTTGTTGATTTTTAAATAATTGATAATTTTAATACTTTGATTGCCTTCAGACTCTTCAAGTGAACTACTCTTCAACTCTTGCATAGAACTTTTAAAATATGTAATTTTTAAAGAATTCTGAAAAATATAATTCCTGTCTGTTTCTGTAAATGACTCCAAATCTCTAAAAACTGTTTGGGTCAAAGTTGATGTCTAGGCAGAATCATAAGAACTGAGGGCATCAAGTGGACCTTCTATTTGTCTTGCTTAAGCAAAAATTTATCACTTCAGATCTCTTAATTAATCTTTCATTCTTAAACTTTTCTGTCCAAATGAATCTAGTAATGAATGGCCTGAAAAGAAACCTGTGTCTAATATTTTGCATTAAGCAATTTTTTTCATGCTGTGTCTTAAACAGTAGAAAAAATAGTAGCACTAGGAAGTACTAAATGTTTTACGGGAAAATACTCGTAGGAAGGTACACATCAGGCACAAATCTTCAAGAATTAATAGTGTACTGGTGATAACAGTGTGTTACCTTGAGGTCTAACCTCAGCTTGAGCATCTGTATTCATGTGATAGTTAAAGCAAAAATCAAGAATTTAGAAGTTGATGTGCATGGTAATCTGTGTAGTCAGAAGTGCTCTTCAATGAAAGTGAAAAAACTTAAATTTAGGTATCTCTTTGATGTGGTATCTTAGCTTTTGTGTGGAATACATAGAGAAGATTTCTTTGCAGTTACCCGCATGTGCTCCAGAGGAGACCTCTTCTTTAGTGACTGTATCTCACTTCGTGCTGAAGGGCTCCACACTATATAAATTACTTTTTTTATTCCTAATGATCATGTTGGATCAGAAGACCAAATCACGGATGAGGAAGCCGGGACATAGAGTTTAATTAGAACTGAAATAAGTTCAAGAGATCTTAAGTATCCATTGGAGAAGGAGGAATGTAAGAAAGCAGATGAAGCTAAGTGTGCACGGTATCAGAGATGCAAACCCCCAAAATATGTTCCATCAATAGTAATATTTCAAAACAAATATGTATTTTGATGAAGATGCAAGATGCCTTTGAACAGCTATCATGATGGTACTAAGGAATGTCTCTGCGTGAAGCTGGAATACCGCTCTGGAGAACCCCTTGCGGTGATGTGCAAACAGGCTCGATTATAGTCACGCTTTTTCAAAGGCTGTGATAAATAATGGGCTTGAGGCTCTGCTACTGCTCACAGAAGAATTTAAAAGGGGGATGAAGTAAAAAGGTCCATGTGCTCAAGGGATTTAAATAACCCTATCCATGGGGCTGCAGCCTATTCAGTAGTTACCATGGGGTTAGAGTATTTAAGCTGAGAACAGCAGAGAGGAATTCAGACCTGTGTTACAAGATGATCCCAAGTCTTCACCTTATTTGAAAGAGAAGGAATTTGATGCTGGTTGCTTCATGACAGCAATGGTCATGTTATCGGGGTGGTCTGCAGGTTCTAGTGGCAACACTGGTTAGAAATCCCATTATTACTGATGTGAGTCAAATCATGCCACTTAGGCCTCCCATTTTCTGCTAGAAAAGTCTCACCAGTTTTCAGTTTCAGATTCCAACCCAGTGCACTCAACTGGCATAATGTCAAAGGGGAAAGAGAAGCTGAGGAGTTTTTAATAGGTGTCGCTTTCAGGTAAATGAAGGACAAAATATTCTTCGTAAGTTTTCCTAATTTTAGCTTTCACTTAGTCTTGATGTCTTTTCCCTTTCTGCAAGTGTTAAAATTTCTCACATTTCTAAGGGAGATAGAAACTTTTGATGTGGTCATATGGGTTATCTTATTTTAAAAGCTTGTGTTTCTTTAATGACAAAGATTAGAATGAACCACTTGTTACAGGATATTTATTCTGAATACTCTAGGAAGTATTTCTGTGTTAATGGAGCAGAATTACATGATGAAAGGAGGCCACATTTACAGTAGTAGGAGCACTAAATGTGATCTGAAACAATGCTGCTTTCCTCATTACCTGCTTAAGGATAACTAATGTTTGCACACACAGCTGTTCTATGTGTGTAAGGAAAGACAGTTTACAGTGGTGTAAAAAGGGATATAAAATACAACAGCTAAGATCATCGTATTTTGTTAGAATCATAACACACAAAAGAGGTCTTCATAAAGAAGAAAATGCTCATGACTGAGTAATTTGATTTTTGATTCAGATTTGATTTCTCTAAAAGAGAGCCAGGGAGATCCTTCCCAGTGACAGCAAGGGTCCCCAGGTCAGCTGACTGTTTGCATAATCTGAACAAACATGGCCCGAAGCAGGTTACTTGAGCCATGCTTAGAGTGGAATCATTCAACCTGAAACATCAAAAGGGGACTAACTTCCTCTACAGCTCACAGGAACATGACTTGCAGCCTAATTGCACATCATTGTAACTGGGCAGGCAACAGGGCATCATCTTAGAAAAGGAAAGAACAGAGACCAGGGCTCTGGTTACACAGGTCTCACAACACTCAAGATGAAAGAGATCAATGTCTGCCTCCCTTGACAAGAGGAACAGGCTTTTGCATTATTGACAAGATTGGTCACTGTGAGCATGTAAAAGAGATGGCTCAGTCAGTGTAAGTAGGGACCTTTCTGCATGATGCTTATTTTTATTGACCTCGCACTGCCTAGGCAGGAAAAGGAGCTGGATAGTTGGGCTAGCAGGCAAAGAAGCATTGCCTTTTACTTTGTCTTCCTGCCTTGTTCTTTTGAACATGGCTTTTATTATTGTTTTTTCTTCTTTTTTTTTTGGTTGGAGGGTGGGAGAGTGCTTGTTGAAACCAAGGGAATCAAAATTAATTGTTTGGGTGTTTTGAAAGTCTTCAAATAATTAATTAGTATTTATAATGGAATTGCAAATGGAAATGTTAATGGCTTGAAGTTGAAAGGGAGTAAGTTTAGATAAGATATTAATAAGAAAATATTTGCTCTAAGGGTGGTGAGACACTAGAATAGGTTGCTCAGAGAAGGTGTGGATGCCCCATCCTTGGAAGTGTTCAAGGCCAGGTGGGATGGGGCTTTGAGAGACCTGGTCTAATGGGGTTGGTTGCTTTTTCAAGCTACCAAGGAATAAGAGATGATCGTTAAGGTCCCTTCCAACCCAAATCATTCTATGACTATTTTTCAAGAATGATGTGTTTGTAAAGATAAAGAAAAGAAGGCTGGTTTCTTCTGAGAAGCTTGTCTGCTTTCTGCAACAAAAGCAGTCTCAGTTTGTATTCTAAAGTACAAAAACTATTGTGATTGCATAATAGTAAATTATTAAAATTAAAATCCTTTCCTAAACAGACTTAATAGGAGCAAATATTAGCAAAATAAGTAAATGGATCACATTTGTTGAAAAAAGATTTAATCACGAAGTTTAAATTTAGTCACAGGAAACTTTGTTTCTGCTTGTGAGTCTTTTTCTTTAGACTGTGAAAACTTTTGCCATATTTTGATAAGGATCTTCCCAGAGAAAATAGGAATCAAAAAAACCCCCATCACCTCCCTTCCCCCAAGCCCAAACCTGTCATTGCAGGGATCTGTGTCTTTATGGGAAGTGTTTGTGGTTGTTGTACTTGGAAGCTGTAAGCTGGAAGGAGGGCAATAGGTAAAGATACACATCTGGGATTGGAACATCTGTGTTTCTAAGGTAGTCTGCTCTCATCCTGGCAGAGCTTACCCACAGGGTGTTACTCATGTACGGATGCAAGCACTGGGCTTCTTTGTGGTGCAGTACTTGTTCACTTCCTCTATGTATTACTTAGGGGACTGACAACAGGTCAGAATAACGGATGTCACAGACATTTTGATTTAGCTTCTCTGAATGTGCAATAGATTTATTAATCTGGCTGTATAACTTGAGTTGAAGCTATCACAGTATGTTTCCTTTTTGTCGGGCTGGTTGGATTCTCCAAGATACTTTAAAGCTAAGTTAGCAACTCCTGTCCTTCTCAGAGTTACATTCCATGAAAGAACTTGGTCTTAAGAAAGAAAACTATCATAATTTATTTTTTAAATGCCTTGATTTTTTTCCACTCAGATTCACTTACATGTTTTAATGGAGGTGAGTGTGTCTACAGAGAGCTGTGCAACTGCAGTCGATTTAATGCGACGGGACCGAGATGCCAGACAGGTGTGTAAAGAGAGGAATCTGACGGGGTTTCTGGGATTGCACTCGTGCTCCCACTGCTGCAATGACTACTCTCTGCCTAAAGATTCCCTTTGTACTGTAGCCTTTTCTCCCTCCTTTCTTTTATGCCATTATATTTCACACCATGTCGTGTGCAGTGCCCCATCTCAACTCCTGTTTGTATCAAAAAAACAGTGCTATGTCTCAAGTGACTCTCCTTTTGTTAGTGTATAACACAGGTGCTGAAAGAGATCATATATGCAGGACATGGGGCCAATATAATTTTGAAACTTTTGATGGACTCTATTATTACTTTTCTGGGAAGTCCACATATGCCCTTGTGAGACACGCTGAGTTAGATGAACAGAGCTTTTCCATACAGGTATGGAACGGTACTTCTACATTCCTTTGAACTGTTTTGAACATGAGAATAGTGTATTAATTTTAAGAGATTAAAAATAACTTAAGATGATAATAGGGGATTGTATAATGTAATCTAGATATAATTTTGACATGATGTGGGCTACCAGTTACCATAGCATAACATGTAAACAGCTGGAATAAGACTGATGTGTGTCCTTCCAAACTTGCTTTGTTCACTCAAAGCTGTGAAAAGACCAGTCTGCGACCATGGCTATGAAAACACCGCTCAGTTTTTTCCACGAGAGGGAGACCAAACTTCTTGTTCCCAAGATGAGTGCAGATTTAGGGGTATTAGTTCTGTTACATGTAAATTACAAAGAATTTGGTTAAAACGTTGACTTTGTGATTTTTGTTTGACAGGTGAATAATGATCCTGAATGCCATTCTTCTCCTTATTTCTGCAAAAGGTCCATTAGTTTTTTCTTTTCTGGAGATGAACAGATAAAGATGAGCAGCGAAGTCACCTATAAAGGATTTGGGTAATTGCACTCATGTTTCTAATGCTGTAGTTACATTGGAGTTAATATCATGGTACCATTTTGATAACAAAGATGTAAACTTATTCCTTGGTAGGCCGAAAAAGCATCCAGACCACAGTCTGCAATAATTACCCTCCATTTACCAAGTAATGTCTGAGGAAGGTGATGCCTAAATTAGTGATATATGGAATTAAGTATAATCATTGGTATACATGATGTTTGCCGTTATTTGCAACTTCATCTGGTTTAGTGGAGTTATTCAATATTTCCATCAGGGATTTGCGGTTGTATGAGGAAGTCATTACATCAGAAAGTAATTTATTTTTAATGATTACATTTTCTAATGTAATATTATTTTTGGTTCTGTGTCATTGCAGCGTACAATTACCTTATGTTATTGGAAACTTACACATCCAGAAACTAGCTGGATACTTCCTAGTCAGGCACCAGTATGCCTTTACTCTGGCTTGGGATGGTACATCTGCAGTGTACATCAAAATGGCACCAGAGTACCTGGGCAAAACCCACGGACTGTGTGGAAACAATAACGCCATTCTGCAGGATGATATGGAAACTAGTTATGGTGAGTATTTAAGGTACTTCCTGTTGTGTAATATGGTGGGAGTTTTTTTTCAGGTAAACTAAATGTTACTTAGTATTTAGTTGTAATGCTGATTGAATTTAAGATGGGCGACTTTTGAAATGGAAAATATGACATGGAAATACTTCTGCTGAATGATGTTTAGTGAAGAGGACCAATTTCAATATGGGGCTCTAGGGAGGAAGATCTTAAAGCTGTCTTATTAATTACCTACAGTGGTATTTGTGCTTCAGTTTCCTGGGACCTGAAAGGTAAAATCTGTTTTTAAATGTTTACTGCCCTTTTAGAAATTTTCCAGCCTGTGGAAGCCTGAGGTATTGCTATTGGAAATAAATCAATAATTAGTAAATCAAATTAATGAACACTGTCAAATTCTGTTTGATCTGGCATTTCTTTTGTGCTAATGCTTTCAGATTTAACCAGTGATCCTTCAATGTCAGCTTCAGACACTTCCAAAACTCTTGGCTTTCAGTAAATAATAAGTGAAGACATCTATAAAATGAGCAAGAAAAAAAACAAACAGGGGGAAAATATCAGGTCCCTTGAAAAGTATCTCAGGTTAGGCCATAAAAACTTCTGGAAATCATTGCTTTGAGCTGTTTAACTGTTGGCTCCTCCTCTTTAACTTGAGGATATTGCTGTAGAGCACTACTTCAAAGTTTAGAGTGCGTGTGGTTTCCTCTGTTGTTCGTGCATTCTACTCAGCTTCAGAAAGCACCAGCTTAGCAGTGGTTAGCAGTCTGACATTGTTAGCAGTCATTACCCCCACTAATAATTCACTCACTAAATCAAGTTGTTTATATTAATACCGAGATCAAGCGGTCATTCCCCCAGAGACTTTCCTCTCTCCTCTCACCTTTCTCAGTGTCTCAGTCCCTTAAAGCTGCATTTGTAGCACAAGTGAATTCACTGTGCACGAGCTTTATTCAATTAGCTTGGGGAGCAGTAGTAATGAAGATGTGGCAAGATATGTGTGTGTGGGTATTCCAAGCAGTAATCAATGTCACCATCTGTCCAAGGTGGATAAATAATAATGATGGATTAGTTAGTTTAACCCTACTACGGGCATTTCTATTTAAATAAAGTGTCACACCTGTATTTGGCTAATTCAGACAATCATTTTGTACCATTGCAGTGACCCAGGAATGCCTCATATTTCTTGAGTTTTAGACTCCCTGCTGGGAGTTTTATATAAAGTAATAGCATAGACCTATGTATATACAATTTCTTAAAGCTTTTCTTTATTCCATTGTTGGCTAAGGCAGGAGTAGTCCTTCTCCCTTAAAGCCCTTCCTTGCCTGAGCAAGATGGTTTCTGTCATCCCAAAGCCCACCTCTGTAGCTCCTTTTAAAAGTATTTTTTGCTTCTTGAAAGGACTGGATTGATTTCAGCTGATTCACTTAGTAGGAAGGGTTAGGTGTTCTCTTCTTGATGTGCTTTGGTTATTGAAAGGTTTCCCTGGGAAATCCTGTAGAAACACTGTTGTTCTTCCAAGTCACCGTGTGACTCTGTGTGTGTGTGTGTCTTGTCTAGGAAAACTGACAGATGATGTGACAGAATTCGTAGAGAGCTGGCAGGAAAATCCTCCACAAGGAACACCCGACTGGGATAAATCTCTTCTCAGTGAACCACCGTGCCTGACACAAAGCCATGAATCTCTGCAGGTTTGGATCAACACAAGAGGATTATTGACATAGTTGGTGATTCTAATTGGAGCAAGAATTTGACTTAATTTGAATGTTCAGTGAATAAATTGACAACTTCTAAGCCTTGAAGGAGACTGGAAATATTTGCACCTTTTTTGGGAGGTTAATTAAAATGCTTACTGCAGCAGATCTTCCCTTGTCCTCTAATCACTTCCCCTCTACCCTGCCGCCCCTCTTTTCTTCTGAATTTAATTCTTGATCTTTTCAAATATTATACTGTCTGCATAACAGCCAATAGAAGTGTTTGACTACGAAGCAGAATGGGTGACAAGTTGTAAAATACAAGATTCTTCTAGAACTAGTACCCATTCCTTCCCTTAGGAAGGATAGAAAGAAGCAGGAAAGCAAAACCAGTCAGAGCACAGTTCATTTGCCAGTGTTTGAAAAGACAGTTATTGTTGCTTTTTTCCATGACATTGAAGTAATTTTTCCTTTTAATTAATATTTTCAGGATATAACCCTTAGATTAAAGTGCTTTGAAACTAAAGCTGATGCCAGCTATGATTTATTTCTCTTGTCTTTTACTATGTAATTTAATTAAAATGAAGGCTTTTTTCAGATCATCTTGTATTAGTTGCAAAATTATCCGTGCTCTTTTTGGTGAAGGGATATATTTTACTACCACTGGTATGACCTTGGATAAAAGATTCAATGTTATGGAAACTCTGGCATGGAAAGCAATATGTTGCTAAACCCTGCTTCTGTTTGGTGAGAGGAAAGTGATTCCTTGACACAGGCAGATGTCTGTTCTGATTTTCCACAGCATTCTATTTTATTCTGCTTATGTTTATTTTTGAAAACCTCATTACAACAGCTGTCTCTTTCATTTCAGAGGGCATATGCTCTGTGTAATATCCTGTTACATCCCCCATTTAAACAATGTCACGAGTATGTGAGTCCTCTTTCTTTTATGGCAAGCTGCACAAACGATCTCTGCATGTAAGTGAATGTTTTTGGCTAATTCCAAAGCTATTATTAAAAACTGCGGTACTTCTATCATAAGAATGAATTATAAATGTTTAAATGAACAGATTTGTGGCTTTCTCTGCATGTAAGTTTTTATCTAACATTTTTCTGTTGTCTTGCTTTTCTCACTTGTTCTGGTTTTACTGCTGTGGAATGCTGCGGAGTTGTTCCTGTTTTCTTTGGTATAAGGACAGCCAAAGTCAGGCCCAGATATTTTCCTAATGTGTTAGTCTACCTCCCTTGAATATGTCATCTGTGTTGATTCTGGGTCTGCAACATCCTTAGGTGCTTTCTGCCATTCTAAAGCCTTCTTACTATAATGAGAAGTCATAGTGAATGAGCCGATTTGGTTTCTTCAAACTGTATGGTGATCCATTGAAAAGAGGAATTTGATTACTATTTGCACTTATGCTAACGTTTCATAACCTGCTATACTCCTTGTCCTAGCAGTTTCGACTAGTTAGATTAAAAAAAAAAAGGCAGGTCATAAAACTTCCATTTCTTGTACCCTAGTGGCTTGCTGGTAGAAATTTTACACTTCCTTCTCATGAGTTTTCTGCAGGATGTTATTCCTTCTGTAAAAATCAAGACCTTTATTGAAGTGTCCTTATACTGCTGTATTTCTGGCTTTTGTGGATTTATTCAGGAAAATAGTGTCAGGTCTCAAATGAATTGATACTTATACTGATGACCTCTCTTCAAGTGTGGCAGAAAGATTCTTTTCCTTTTAAGGCTTCTAACCTAGTCTGGCAGCCCAATACTTTAGAACATGGCTAAAGTAGATTCAAACAGCCTGGCTGAATGCAGTGCAGGAGCATTCATGAGGTTATGAGTGTGTGTTTGAATGGAGGTACAAAATAACGTGTCACTTTTCATTTGTGTAAGGTCAGCAGCTGATGATGCAACTTGGTGTCGAGCACTCACTGAGTACGCCAGAGCGTGTGCCCAAGCAGGAAAGCCGCTTCATGGGTGGCGTGTGCACTTCCAGCAGTGCGGTAATGCCCGTGCTCGTGTACTTGGAAATGCTGCTTGGTCGTTGTGTTTCGAGAAGTGTGCCCTTCATAGTTTTATTTCTTTGCCTTTCTCCAATTTTGGACTCATATTATCCTTTGTGAAGCTATTAAGTGAGTCAAGCTCACTTCAAGGCTACATAAATGCAATGGATTTCCTCTTTAATACGTGCAACTTATACCGAATTTATTTAAAGCACTAAGCTTATTACAATGTGATTCTTTAAGGTGATTAACCATTTTTATTTTCATGGAGCTACTCTTTCAAATATTGTCAAATTCTTCGTGGCTTTGTGATAGATAAAATGTGTGTTGCAAGTTTTAAAAATAAATTTGAATTGCACTTGCATAAGACTTCATCTTACAAGTCACATAAAGTAAGTTTGAAAGAGGTTATCTAAATTGTTTTCCTGCCTGGAACACAGGACCAGAACTGCTTTTTCATCCATGACAGAAGATTTCCCCTGTGGTTCCAAAAAATCTCTGTTAATGGGTGTTCTGACCACTTCTGGTGATGGTCTGAGCATCTAAGTAGCTCTGCTGTGAGAAAGTGTAATTTAAGATTTTTCCTTCTTAATGCACCTTTAATGCAGAGAATGGGACTGTATAAATATGTATCAATTCTCTGTGTGTGAGGAAAGCCATTGTTTTAGACAATGTTTATCTAGAGAAGAAATACTCAAGTGATTCACCAGAAAGTAAATACCGGAAAGAAACACGTGCAGTCCATTTAAGCCCTGTGGCAGTAGCTCTACACCTTTTCATTTCCCTGCCTGTTCCTGTATTTCAGCCATTACCTGTGCTGAACCCTTGACCTACAGTGAATGCATCAACTGCTGTCCTGTTTCGTGTCACCAGCAATCACAGTGCATTGGCAGTGAGCTTCACTGCGTTGACGGGTGCTACTGCCCAGATGGTGGGTGTTGTTTCTCAAAACCATATTTGATTCCATAAAACTTTCAGGTTCCTCCCCAAGTTACACTCTGTATGACCTGACTAGATTAAAGCGTTCCCAGGAGCTCTTTATAAACTGAGTGCCAGCAGAACAGGGATAACTGACCTTGTTTGCCTAACTGACAGGAGCCTTTTCCTCCCTCTAAAATGTAGGAATAGGTTTTGGCACAGATCCATATTCTAGCTGTAGAGCTACACAATTTCAGTGAAAAATGGGGTTTGCTCTGTTGTTACAGGGCAGCCATCCTCCTGATTGTGGTGGTTGCTGATTGGTTTTTGTTGGTAGGGGGAGGATTATTTTGGTGGCTTGGGTTTATTTTGTTTTATTTTTTTTCCTGGTTAGGGTGCTTAGGAAAGCTCAAAACCATGTCATAAATAAAACTCATTCATGGGGCCGGAAACAGGTTTTGGTACTGAGGTTCTTAGACTGTTGTATGATTCTGGCAAGTGAGGTATTCAGCAGTGTGGCCTGTAGCAAAACTTTGCCCTCATCACCAAAATAGATGTTCATACCCCATACCTAGTAATTGGCTTCTGTTGGCTACATAATTCTATCCAAAAGGGGACAGAGAAAGTTATGCCATGGATCTTCTGTCCTGCCTTTTATATGTACCCTGATTATTTAGAAGTTTAATCATATTTGTCATAAATTATGCCTTTTATGGTTTGGTAAAGCCTTTTTTGCTTCTGGTTCTCTGAGCAAAAAAGAATAATAATAATTATAGTAATAATGAAAAAGAAATTCAGTAAAATAAGGACCACAGAGGCAAAGATTTTTAAAAATGTTAAAAAATAAGGCAAAGATAGTCAAAGCAGCATGGCTTGTATATTTGGGTTTGTTATTTTGTGTGTGTGTGGTTTCCTTTCCTTCTTACCCAGTGTTAAATATTTGTTATTTGCACTATGTTTAGTGTATCTCAAGAAATTTAGTAACTTGATGCCTGTAATATAATTTATTTAGTATAATTTAAATGTACTTTTTTTGGTGAAAATGACTAACAAATAGTCTAGAGTTTTAGTATCATACATGACCATTTGTGTTGTTCTTGAATATAGTTGTTGGTGCTCTGTCAGCCATTGGCATAGATATTTCACTTTTTTCTTGTTATTTTATTTCTTCTAGGCTTAATTTATGAAAATGAATTGTGTGTCAAGCCTATGGACTGTCCTTGTGACTACCATGGAAGTTTCTTTGAAATGGGTTCGGTGGTTTATGAAGACTGTAATAACTGGTTAGTAATTTTTCTTATTACGTTGTGAACCAAATCCTTTAATGATCACAGGCCTTCCTCAAGGCCTATTTCAGTTAGGAATAGGATAAACTTGGTAAGTACCCATTGTTTCTACATATATAATTGTTGTTCTATGTATGTTTGCATTTAAGGAAACGATAAACTATAAAGGTATTAATGTGGAAGAAGAGAAAATTAAAAATATTGCAGAGAACGCTATAATATTTAGTGCTGTTTTTCAGTTTGAACTCTCCCTTAAAAATAAAAATAATTTAGAATTCAAAGTCTTAGCAGGAGAACTACTTTGACTTTGTCTCCTGTTTGTATTGTCTCACTTGGACATAAAGACCCTAATGTAATTGGGACATTAAGCTGCTTTTTTAAATTTCTAAGTTAATTTTATAAATTTGAAAGAAAAATTTGTAGGACGAGAAAGTGTCTTTTATTGGATCACCTTAACTGGAAAAGGTTGCAGATGTGCAACTTTTTTTTTTCCCCCAAGAATTCTGTCTTTAAAAGTCATAAGATTCAAATTGCTTGTGCTTATTCTTCTCAATGTTATTAATCCTTAACTTTTCCAACGGCTATTAAGGAGCTAGAAAGAAATGATAGTGCTACTGGATGCATGGATGAAATTTCACATGATTGTGTCCTCATGACGAGCTTCCAGGCATTCGAAAGACTGCGATAAATCTGCTTTACCCTTTTGTAAGACTCAAGACACTTGGTGCTCATTCCATAGAAAAGGAGTCCAGGAAGAACGACTGAGGAACAGCTGGGTATAATTCACAAAATAAAAGTGTGAAAACTTTTTGTTTTGATTTCAGCACCTGCATTGGAGGAAAGTGGATCTGTACAAATCTTACATGTCCAGGTATGTGAAAGTCTCGAATACTTAACTTTGATAACTCAATTCTTACTTCAGGTAAAATATTACTTTTAGATCTTAATATGACATTTCACTGTGTAATTTGTATTTTTATTTCAGTCTACGCACTCAGTAGATTAAGTATTAAAATGGTCTGTCTAATCAATTAATTGTGTTAATGTTTCTGAAAATCATTTTTAAGAGCCACAAATCAAATACCCATAATATAATTATGACACACATTATTGCCGCCTCCTGGGGGAGGAGCTGCTCAGGCATCCTGGCCTGGCATCAGGTGGGAACTCCATAACGAAAGCAAGGAAAAGTTTAAGTTCCTAGCTGTGTTCCTAATACCTGGTTGTAATGTAAATACAATTTTATAAATTAAAGAATGTATCAGAGTATGAACTCTAAAGCAGTAGTGACTGTGGAGAGTACACTGCCTTTACTACATGCTCGCATGCATTATTTATTATGTTTTTCAGCGGAATGCTCAGTTTCAGGAGACACTCATTTCATGACCTTTGATGGGCGCAAATACACTTTCCAAGCCACCTGCCAATACATTCTGGCAAAGAGCCGCACATCTGGAATGTTCACCATATCCTTGCAAAATGCTCCTTGTGGACAGGTAAGACTTGCAGCCTTCTTGTAATGTTTATATCCTGAAGGGTCTATTAACTGAGGGGGAAAAAAAGCTTTTAGAAAGAAAAGAAAGCTACAAGCCTGTGCATGTATATAGGTGGTACTAAGGATGCTATTAAAAGTGATTCTTACACTACTTTATATTTGAAAGTTTCTGATGCTGTGCGCAGAAGTTGCCAAATATTTTGTCTGCCTTATATCCAAGACCTATTCTTTGCTTTGTTTCATATGTGCATTTCTGAGCATATATTATAAAACTATGTGTGAGGTATGGAACACTGGTAAGGTTTTTGACTACAGAGTTTCATTTTTATTACAGTCTTGAAAGGGCTTATAATTTTCAAGATAGAACAGATTGAAAAAAAACATACGTGGTATGGGAAATGTGGTTGACTGAGCTTAGCTGTTTTCTGGAATCAGGCTTTTCTCACTGTCTGAGTTCTACATGTGTATGTAAGGACAGGATTTGGCCCGCATTGATATTAAGGTCATGATTACCAAGCTGCTGGATTCACAGCAGGAGAAAGACTTTGTATCTTGGCCAGATTTATGGCCTGTCTCCAATGGCCCTCTGTAATAATTTTTATTTAGAAGCAACTGTACAGGCATTTGAAGTGTATATAACCTTAAATATGACTTTGCTGTAGTTCTAGGCCATATATATATGTTAGGCCCACATTATTACATAATTCACATAAAATCAGATTTAATGCCATTGCTTTGTACTTCTGTGGAGGTAACTATATTAGTTTTCTTTTGTGTTCTAAATAAATGTATGATTCTATAAGTCCTTCTACATTAAAGATCGCAGTCACTCTACAGTTTCTATTGTTCATGCACTTGAGATTTCCTTGGGGAAATGAAATTGTTATATAAGTTGTCACGCTACACTTTCTAAAGGCATATTTCAGTAGTCTTTTTCTATTTCTGCATTTTAACCTACTTCTCTGGGTGACAGAAAAGACCTAAGTAGAAAGTTAGAATAAAGTTGCAGTGATAAGTTTATTATTATAGGAATTATTTATTTGCAATCCAGGTAAGAGATAGGAGACTGAATGCAGGGAGTGCCCTCATCTCAGCGGTAAAAGTTGTGAAGTAAGAAAAATAGCTCAACTGGATAGAGACCAAATATATTGTAAAACTTGATCATCCACAAATAAATGTCTCTTCTATGGTTCCTAGGGGACGTGTATGAGGATACCAGGTGAGATATGTGACAGGGCCTAGAAGTTACCACTGTTGAAAAATTGGATCCCTGGGCAGGAAATAAAATTGCTGTATAATACTCTAACAGCCTTTAGCTCTTTGAGATAGAAGTGTTTCAGTGGGGGCTGTGAAATGAAGTCTTGGCAAGGACATGCACACTTAAAAAACTTCTAGGCTTTAACCTTTGTGTGCATTATTCTTGTGAGTGTGCTAGGATTTCCTGTTTATAGGAAGATTGAGGCTGTTTCAAGACGTATTTGGTTGTCATTACAATTCCCCTCTTCAAGTACGTATTTGAGTTAGCTTGGTTTTATTTTAACAAGTTGGGCTGGCTTCATTCTGTGCTAACCTTGGAATCCTGAGCAGCTGATTAAGTTAGTATTGTCTCAAAGAAATAAAAAATAAGAAGAATAGCTGTGAAACAGTACTTAAACATAGGCTTACATCTATTCAGTGTAATAGCCTTAGAATTTTGCGGGGTCCAAGAAGCTTGAGAAAGGTGGTTGTGTATAGGATAGCTGAACTATATCATGGAAGAAAAGCAAAGGAAATCTCCAGAGAAACTGTCTAGGCAACTTTTTTATCAAATGAGAGTTGAGGCCAAAGTGACTTCTTGCAGAAGCTCACAGCAAGGTACCTTTCAGCCTGACCTGTTGAAAAGCCCATCAGTTAACAGAGCAAATATCTGCTGTGGCAATGTGCAGAGTATGTATGTGTGTCTCCTTCCCTTGTGTTAGGGAACGCTTTGCGTACAAAACAGACAGAATTGTGCTTTTCTGTTTAGTTGTTGTGGTTACTTTTTGTTGGGGAAAGTGATAACCAAACTAGTCGGCTTTTTGCAGCACTGGTGAGACTGCAGAGTGCCTTGCAGTAACTCTTGCATTCTTCTTCAGCCTGGCTTAGTGGCTTTGCTTAATGTGTCTCTGTGTCCGGGTGCTTTGTAGGTGAAAAAAACCAGATTCTCTTGGCTTCTACTGCATGTTGGGCTTCATACTTCACCTAGCCTTTAACAAAGGTAGCCTGATCGGTCCCTAACAGGTATAGATTTTACAGAGGTTTGAGTAAAGCATTCTGGATGTTAACAATCAGAGTAATCAGAGGATTATGGGATATGTCCCAGAGCTACATGCTGCTAATTTAATTATCGGTATACAGGTGGTAAGAGGGTAGTGAGAACAGTTTGTGTAGTATAATGCAAGAATGTGGGGCTTCAGTGGAGCTATTCAAGTGTCTAATTATCAACCAGCTGGTACCACTTGGCAGAAGAGCTGCTTTTCTGTTCCCCAGGCACCCTCTATTATCTTTTTTTCCCATTTATAAAAAATTAATGAATTGAAATGGGAAGCTAAAAGATTTGTAATGTGGAATCTCATATTTCTTGATGGTTTGAGATTTTATGTGCTTCTTTAAAAAAGCCTTATCACTCCCATCTCATTCAAGCAGACTAGAAAATGTGGAAAGAAAATACCTGGGGAGATTTTAGCTCTCTGAATCACAAAGAATCCAGTCATCCTGAGCCTTAGAGTTGGTGACATAAACAGTCATCAGGCAACAAGTTATTTCAAAATGATGTGAAATTTTGTTTAAGCACTTTCTGGAAGGAGAATCAGTCAAGTGATCAGCACAGCTTAACCTTATCTGAGTTTCAGGTGACAGCCTCACTGGCTTTGTAGTTGGTGTGATGAGAAGGTCCTCTGAATATAGATTTTTTTTTTTTTCAGTGACTGGTGAGAGAAATGGCCATTCCTGTGAAAACACCTGCCAAAAGCTGGCAGGGGAAGTGCTGTGAAAGAAACAGTCTATTGGAACAGAGAACAATTGTCAGGCAGAATTTCTCCTTCAGTTTAAGCCTCAAGGAATAATAAAGCTTTGTTGAAACTGTGTAGTAATGTATATACTATGGAGGGTTGTTTTGTTGGTTCTCCTCTGCTCTGCATGCCACCTGCCATTCTTTTATTTTCAGGTTTTTGAAAGACCAACCATATTGTCAGTTTGTAGCCATTGTTGCTGAATAAAATGCACGGAAACCTAATTTCTTAGTGAGGAGGCAAGACAGCAAGATAAGCCAGAAGTGCATGGCTTCACAAGGCAGAGGTCTGTCTTCGCTCTCAGTCCTGGAGAGAGTGATGAAAGGTTGAGCTGATGAAATATCTCTAGTTATTTTTATAATTTCCTATTTTCAAGTTTCATTTTATCATTTCATCTGCCGGTGAGAGATCACTGTTGCATTATTATCTAGAGACAGGGAAATTCTTCATGTAGTTTTTAATCCTTACACACCAAGGTGTTTACTTGTGTCCATGGTACTTGAAGAGCTGACAGATGATCTGCTCTCTGCTAGTTTAGCATCTGTCAGAGCCACATGGTAGTGCCCAGAGATCCTTTCAGCTCTAGGAATGGTTTTCAACAGTCAGGGCGGCATTTGAAGTCCCAGTGAAAGTCAGAGTTGAATAAAAGTGTAAATCTTTGAGCTGAACATTCTGATCTCTTGATACTGTGAGTGGTGCTATTCACTGTATAATTTTGATATTTGTGTAGCTGTCCAAAGGTCATCTTAACTACACTTTTTTAGTGCCTCTTTCAGCACTCAAGATGCTTAGAATTTTACTGTTTCATCATAAGTTGTGGCTTCACTGGAGGCAGTGGGGCTGAATAATGTAGCCTCCAACACCCTCAGCTGGTTATTTCTTGGCTGCAGTACAGTTCCAGATACAATCAATGTGGAATTTTCTGCAGGGAGACCTAGACTGCTCTCTGACCAAGTGATTTCAGACATGTCTGTGTATGTTCTGGTATATAAGACTGTTTTGAATTTGTGCTGAAAATGGTGTTGATAAGAGAGATGTTTTTTTGTTAGGACATTAAGAAACATCGATGCATAAGATGCATAATTGAGATGAGAGTAAGATGAGCAAATAGTGTGACAAGAGTGGACCCAATTTTTGTCATTGTTCTGAAATACTTGTCAAATGGTTACAAGGTCTTGCAGTGAAGGAGGCTGAACAGAAGAACCAGCAGTTGGGTGCTTCCCCCTTTTGTCTGTAGATGGTAGGGAGTGGACAGTCTCTTAACTTTATCCATCCACACTAGGCCAGTGTAAATAAGCTGGTGTCTCAAGCTATGCTGAAGAGATTTGAGTGTAGCAGGAGTGGCAGAAACCTAATGTCCTTCTAGATCAATGAGAAAGTAAAATGTGGACTGGGATTCTGATGTCTTTCAGCATGTAGCAAGGTCAGTGCTGACACGGTGAAGTTCAAGTTATCACTCGATCCACCTCTGTGCCTGATTCTCCTTGATAGAACATTTTTCTTAAAAAATTAAGTAGTGATCAAATTCATTCTGTTAAGAAAAATCTGTTAACCTCCTGTAATTAATATACGTGCTTTAACAAGCATTCTTTCCGTATTGGCATTGGAAGCCAAAGTACCTGTAGTACTGTGGAAGGTGGAAGTCCTGTCCTAAAAAGTTTGATTGTAACTGACAGCTGTTAATCATCTACCTGACTTGTTTCCATGTTACTTAATAGAGGTGTATTTGCTGTAGAATTTCAGTTAATTAGCTGCTTTTGGTACTGCTGACAATTCAGTTTCACTGAAGAGCGTGGGTGTAAAAAAAGTGAACAAAGTGGGTCTAGAATTTTTTTTTTAGTGTATTTCGTCCAGACTGCAATGCAGTATTCCTACTCATGTTTTTTTCTGTACAACACTTTGACTTGGAGAAGTGAAATGCAAATAAGAATAAGCAACAGTAGCAGCAAGAAGTAAGCTGGGTCAGTTGGATGTGGTGATACTACATGCTGTCAGGATGTTGCCTTTCTTCCATCAATATTCATCCAGGGAGCTTATGAACATGCTCCACTCTATAACTCCCCTCAGAAATAATTAACTTTAATGCTGTTTTAAATAATGATTCACAAGATGCTTCTGTCTTTCATTAATGTTTGCCTTTAAAAGAATTTCATATCTTAAAATATGCTTTAAAAGAAGCTGGGTGTAGCAGAACACGTTAAAGCACAAACCTGTAGTTTGGTGCACTGCTCTGTAGATAATGCAGCGTTGTTAGTGAGCATCAACTCAGCCTCAGTGCGTCTTTAATCAGGGTGTCTCATGAACTGAGGGTGTCTTGGTACTAAGCTATGTGAGAATTGTTTAAATTTCTCTTTCCAAATCCTACTTCTGTGCTGTATTTGCATAGCAGGTTAGTGTTATTATTAACCAGGTATGGAAAATCATTCAAAATACTGAATTTTCTTACTTAGCTGTAAAGCTGCGTGTTTTATAAGTGCACTCGGCTAAGAAGCAGGGTATAGCTTAAAATTTTCAATCCCCATTAAGTATAACTTTACTTGTTTGTTTTGCTCTTGCTTGCAGAACCAGGATGGATCATGTATCCAATCCATCAGCCTCATTCTTAAGCAGGACCCCAAGAGGCAAGTGACTCTGACTCATTCAGGAGATGTTTTGATCTATGACCAGTACAAAATTAACCTGCCTTATGCAGATGGTAAGGAATAAAGCATGTAAATCTTATCAAACACTAGAGCAATATTTTAATGACATTTGTGCATGTTGTGGTACTGTCAATATTGCTAATGTACTGAAGTTAAAAGGCATATTTTAGTATCAATATTGTTATTTCTTAAGAAATGCTTCACAAATTAACTTTTGATGTACTTTTTACACTAATGGTAGGAGTTGTACAGTAGCTGCATTGGGCTAGTTGTCTCTTATGTTAAGATTGTGTTTATTTTAACAAGTCAGTGCCATCCCTCACATTTGCAAGGTTTGTTAGTTCTTGCCTGAGGGGACATTCTTTCCTCTGATTCTTGAACTGAATAATTTCTTCTTCTGTTTTTGTAAGCAACTCATTTAAATTTAAGCAGAAAGAGCCCTATCGCCCCTTAGAGATGACCTACAGATTTTCAGACAAGAAATTTATTTTGTTTCTTTTTGCTTTGAGTTTTTAAATCTCTCTGTCCTGAAGATGTCTGGAATTCTACGTAGGAATATGTGATTGTGAGATTTAGTGTTATCTTTAATGAGAGTTTAATATGCAGATCATTAGTATATTTGATATCTGCAGGGCCTTGGCTCTTTGGGAATTTCACAAAAAAGGCTACAACATAGGAAGCATGTTCCTGGTTTTAGGATTAATTTGTCTACAAAAAATGGTCTGTAATGTTTATATCTTTAAATTGGTTTCATTTAGTTTACCTTTATGGATATTTCAGTGAACTGTGAGTGCATTTTTAAAAAGTGGGGTGACTCTTACAAGTTTCTTGGTTTGTTCTTAAAGTTTGAATCAGTATAACCTTTCATGAGAAATCAATATTTGGAGGAAAATAGGGACTCAATAGGAAAAAAATTAAACTTACGCAAAAGTGATATAAACAAAAACCAGTGAAATTACAAGAAACAAAATGTAAATTTCAAGCAGGTTTCCTTTCCCTTTCAACAGTCTCTGTTTTTACTCACCAGAGCTATTTGAAATACGAAAACTCTCCTCGGTATTTCTGCAAGTAAAGACACAGATTGGATTACGGATCCTCTACGACAGAGAAGGACTGAGGCTTTACCTTCAAGTGGATGAACGGTGGAAGGATGACACTGTGGGCCTCTGTGGAACCTTCAATGGAAACACAGAGGATGATTTTCTGTATGCAGAGCTGCAAGATTTCTGTCTGCCAATATATGAATATGCGTAGTTAGAGTGGTTCTTCAAGTGTGTGCTGAAGCTGAAAGGATAGATACCAAGAATAATTTATTTTGAAGTTTTTCATTAGCAAGACAGATAGTAGTGTTTGCTAGCAGAAAACCTGTAGCTTCAGCTACAGGATGTCAAGCTGGATCTTGCTCAAAGTATTTTAATATAAAACTCTGGTGAAATGTACCTGATGCACAAGGGCTATTTTACCAGAAAAATGTTGTCCAAGATATGGAGTGGCCTATATAAGGAATTTTCTGCCTCTCTGCAAGACTCTATCTCTTTCCAGCTCCTGTTTTCTCCTGCGAGTCCTGATCTGCTGTCTCTGACAGAGACTCCATTGTTCAGTGCCTGCGGAGCAGCAACAGGAACAGGCTGCTCCCTGAGCTTCCCTTCCTTGTGGTGCAGTGAGAGGTGGTCAGAGTTGCCCAAGCAACATAATCAAAACTGCTGTTTGCCCAGTTTCTTCACGACATATTTCTCACAGATGCTAAAGAACAAATTGGCTTCCAGTGGATTAGAGTAGCCTAATGGAGCTGGGAGAAGAACACGAATTTAGGACACAACAGAATAGTTCTTTTACCACAATAAGGAAGTGCAGGAGAACTTATTCTCTCAAGACATGCTGAAATTTTTCTAACTCAAAACTAATTGAAAAATGGAAAAGCTTTCCATTATAGTTCCAATTTAAAAAGACGTCTACACACACAAATATACCAGTGGAATTTTGAACAATTTCTCTCTTACAGATTAAAAAGTATTATCAGACTGTTGTTTATAATGAGAAATATATAGGAAACATATAGACAGGAGCTCACTGAAGAGAGATTATTTATGTAAAACTGCTTAAAGTACTTCTGTTTTACAAGTAGTTTTGTAGTATATTTTTGATGACAGTCAAATATATATAATATATATATTACATATATATTATATAATATATATTCAATACTAGGTATTTGTGAAAAAAGCCCTTAAAGCTGGGGACTTATGAATTATACTGACAGAGACTGTGGTGTACAAGCATCTTAATATGTACACAGCCTGATTCACAGCAGATTTGAGAGTCTTGCCATAGGCAGTGGAGTCTTTTGCAACACCTTTACTCCCAACCGTTTTACCAGTGACAATACTACTGATTGTGTGCCTAATGCAATCTTTTTCCTCAAGTGTAGCGCTCCATATTTAAATGCACAGTTTTGATCATTCTCTCTGTACGATATCATTGTGCCTTGGTTATTTTGATCAAAGTCTTTATCGTTAAGCTTCTGTTACCTGAGCCTCATGAGTATCTGTTCAATTGCTTTTGCAGTTATATTTCTGGATGCTTGGATTTCTTTTCTTTTCTCTTTCCTGAAAGGAAAAACAGCCTGGGAAGTCAGCAACAGACAGGAAAGTATAGGTAGAGGAGAGATTAAAAATGAATCGGGTATCACTAAGGAACCAAAAGTACAAATAAGGGAGTTCAAACTATCAGGACAGTGATGCTCCCTCCTCTCCTATAAAAATGGAATTTGGTCTATTTTGATCTTTTCTTCCTTAAAAAGTCTCTAGAGGATGTCTCTTTTGTTTGTGGGTCTGTACCTGGAAAGAAAGAGGAGTCCTGAAGCTTACGATTACAGTTTTATGGGCAAGTGCATGAGAACATGGAACCAGTGAAAGAGGAGCTTGAATCAGAGCATGTTAAAACTGCATTCTGCAAATTTACTGTGTTTTTTCTGACTAACTTCTGTTTTGTAAAAGATCTCCAGTTGGAGTAACAGAAAGCACTCCAGAGCTGTTTGGAAACACATGGAAAACTTCATCGGCATGCATTCTTGTGCATGATAGTTCACAGGTGGATCCGTGTGATGTTCATCTGCAGGCAGGTGGGCAGTAAAGGCCAGTTCTTATTGACAAATGCATTTCTAATTAGTACATCTGTGCTCATTTTCCTAGTTGAATCAGGTACAATAATTAACAGTCCTACCCATTAAAGAAATTAGTACCTAGTGGTAGTATAGACACAGCTGAGTTCGATCCCCTAAGAAATCACATTGTGTACTGTTTGAGGATTTTGTAATACTTGCAGAGGCACTTGAAATACCTTATTTTTATTTCTGGTTTGCAGTTACACCGTGTTAAGTTAGACATGCATTGAAGTTTGTTAGTATGTCTTGTATTGGTGATGCTGCTAGTTAGGATGGAGACTCAAAACTATTGCAAGTATCCCTTTTTGAAAATACTGAAAAAGCTAAATATTTGATTTAGTTGTCTGCTATGGAAGAGAATGAGTGGAAAAAAATGTTTATGTACTGCCAGCCTATAAATTTAGCTGAAAGGGTCCAGTTGGGCTAATGTGCAGGTGGCTGATGCCATGAGAACCAGAGAGGACTAAGTCATCCTTTAATAATAATGAACTTTGTAGATCATCAGTTATATCCATTTTACAGTTCCTACCACTTCTTGTATTGGACACTACACACTTGTAAAGACATAAAAGTAAAATGCTAAGGTTTTGCCTGTAATTTCAGCAGTGCTAGGGAATTGTCATGTCTCCTGCTACAGTAAAAAGCTGCATTCTTGGTAACAGATTTGGACATGAATGTTAGTCCTTCTGTACAGCTGTATAGTTATCAAAGATAAAAAGATTTATGTGGCAGAAGTATACAACCATGATTGGTTACATTGTATAGAAGACGCTTTTTGTTCTAAGTCTTTTTAAACTCCCTCACTGAAACAGTTTTTAATCTGTTATTTGTGTAGCCACTTATGCAGCGGAAGCTTGTAGCATCCTTACGAAAGATCTTTTTGCTCCGTGCTACCCCTATTTGAGTCCTGTTCCCTATTTTGAGCAGTGCAGAAGAGACACTTGCAAATGTGGACAGACTTGTTTTTGCTCTGCTCTGGCCCATTACGCTCATCATTGCCGAAGGTTTGGAGTTGTAATAGATTTCAGAGGAGCTGTCCCCGATTGTGGTGAGCTTCCTTTCACTTCTAGACTTAAATAATTAGTGCCTTTGGACTTTGGAGATAATCAGAAAATAAAATTAAATTAATACAATTTTTTAAATGAGAAAAGGATTAGTTCTAGCGTGATCTTTTGTGCACAGGACAAGGTTATTTTTTGTCGACCGAATTAGTACCAGTGTTCTTAAAGAATTATTCCTCTATAGTTTAATTTCTTTAGTTCTTTGACTTACGAAACATTATAAAGATTTTTTTAAGTAGTTGGAGGGCTTCAAATGTATACAGAATTTGAAATATATCTGTCCTTATTATATGGCATTGCATGTCTCATACCATATAGATATTATTCATGAACTGCATAAGTAGATTTCTTTTCCTTGTAGGTGCTAAGTTTATCTAATTCTTTAAATGAGCAAGATGAAGAATGATGGTATTTAGCAGTTTTAGTTGGATTACTGTCGACTTCTGCTGTCTGACAATCTCTTGGTTTATTCTCCTTCTGTCAGAGACACTGAAATACACAAAGTGCTGAAGCAAGTGTTGAAACTTGGTATTGTTGTTATTTAGTTTAAAATTAATAGAAGAATTTAGAATTTATATATCTTTATAGATAAAGATAAAGGTCACATCTGTTATCTTCTCTGTAAAGCCTCACAAGCAAAGGAGTGGGATAATACTAAATTCTTTAGTTTATATTAACTTTTAGTGATGCGAAAGATATTGGTAGGACATGTTGGGCCCTCATATACATTTAAAAAAAAGTGTAGAATTGGAAACCCTATCGAACAACCTGAAACTGACACCCCTGATGTAGGTCTGGCTCTATTAACAAGTCTGAAAGTCTTTTCTAAGGAACATTCAAGAACTTAATGTTTAGCAGTTGTCATCACATCATGTATTATCCATGTTGTAATGCATGATAAAGAGGATTAAGTTGGTCCAGCTTAAGCATCTCAAGCTGGAGTATCTGTATGTATATCTGACAAGACCACCTTGTTTGCATTTATTATGGCATGAATGGCTGTGTCCACTTAGGATTAAATGAGTCATTCAAGCCATTTGATTTTATTTTACTTTTCTGGAAGCAAGTACAGTTTTCTTACAGTATATTTAAAATGTCATGCTTGTAGCATTTAAAATATGTGAATCTGTTAGTATATCAAGAGCTTCAGACATTTTTTTAGTAGAGCTTTGTAAGAGACCGGTACATATATATATGTAGATATATGTATATATAAAAGAAAATTTAAGATGGCATTGTGCAACATCTGCAAAGTACACACATTTTATTTAATGCTTCTAATGTCTATTTTAAGGTGCTGTGCATTTCCAAAAGCCCATGCACAAGAGCCTAGTACTTTCAGAATTAGAGGGAAAAAGGCTTCAGCTGTTCAGTTTCCACAGTGTAAATGTGGATTAACTGCACAGACTCATTGCACTTGTTATTACTGCGGATTTATATCTGTGTAGTTTACACAGCGTACTGCCAGGATAGCAATTTTAGTGGAATTTAATGTGATTGGGAATGAGAGAATGGAGATGTTTATCAGAAAACTGTTGGGAGGTACTTGAGTCTCTTGCGCTGTAATTTGAGAGATTTGCTTCCTTTGGGCAGCTCTTTCATGTGAAGATACAAAGGAGTACAGTACTTGTGTATCTACCTGTGGCAGAACCTGCCAAGCACTGTCTGTGCCAGAGACATGCAGCAGTGACTGTGTTGAAGGCTGTGCTTGTCCCTCTGGAATGTATTTGGATACCAAGACTGAACGATGTGTACGGAGGTGGGTAAAGTTGCAGTTCTGGTACTCACACTCACTGTTTCAGACCACCACATTTGCAAGTCAGAGTGGGAAGCTAATAAACGTGTACCCTTGTAGATGATACGCATCTGTAAACTTGACTGGGTTTCCTAGATGACTAGGTTTCTTAGAATTATACAGATCTGACGGCTGTGTTAATCAAAAATAGGTTTTTTATAATGTGGATACTCATCCAACATTGTCAGCACTAGTTGTTAGATTCCTGTCTGGTTTTTGGCATATAAGAGAGGCAAAACATAAGGTTCCACCTCCCTGCTGATTTGGTTTGACGTGTGCTTGAGTTGCATGGTAGTATTGAGATCAATTTCTTTCATTTAAGCAAAAACCAAAACAGAACAACAACAAAAACACCAGCTAACCAAAAAAACCTCACCAAAACCAACAAAGCAACCAACTGAGATTTGAACAGCAATTAGGTCAATAGGAATTTTATTTCTTCAGTTTAGGTTAATCAGTTATATGTTTTTTCTCTACTCCAGAAATGAATGCCCATGTTATTTTCAAGGAACTGACTATCCCCCTGGAGAAAATGTCATGACATCTTTAGGCAAATGGTAAGATACAAAACTGTGTTTTCACATAACGAATTGTGTCACTTTTTAAAGAGCTCTATCAAATCATTCACACTAGTTTGCTGGGTTTTCTTTTTCTTGTTTTAGTTATTTTTTAATGAAACCTACGGAATAAACCTGCATCAGTTTTCTTCGTGTTTGACAAAGTTCCTTTAGAATTTAGGCTTTTTAGGCTGCTGCGCTTTGCAATGCAATATACTGAAGTGCAGAACAGAAAGAAAAGCCACAATAATTTCTTATATCCACACCAATGTGGAGAGCTTCAGAAAAGCTCAGACATTTCCTGACTGTCCATAGATCTTCATTGCTATTCTCCTTCCCTTTACCAGATTCTAAATCCATTTATGAAGAGTTATTAAGACTCTGTCTTCCACTAGCATAGAATCATTATAAAAGAGCAATGTGGCTTTTATCAACTAAGAAACAGCACAAAAAACTGTCAGCTGCTGCCAATGGTAAATAAGCATCTCTGTTATTGTTCCTTACATTTGGTATTTGTTCTTGTCCTCTTGCTCTTCCATTTGCATCATCACAGTCATGACATTAAAGAAGAAAGCTTGTTAAACAATCCTGGCAGCTGCCAGATGCATCCTTTTTAACAGTTATTTCTGTCTGAAGAAGGTTAAAAATTGTGGACAACAAGTTCTGTAAATAACAAGCTTTCAGAAGTAATATCTGAGCTCTCACTGCCTGTATCAGTTGTTACAGCACTTAATTAAAAGCAGAGCAGACCAAATCATGTCTGTGATAGATCAGTGTAGTACTTTAGTTTGTTGTGAAGGCTGTATTAGAGGTTGGTGTTGTCAGACACCTATTGCAATGAGGGCACTTAGCAAGCACACACAAACTCATTCTCACTCTTGTCAGCAGTCCATAAATACTGATTATTGTTGGAACTCTGGGTTTGGATAATTTCAGTCTTTCAGGTCTGACAGGTAATGATTTTCAAAACCCCCTGCATTTTACCTGAGGCCGTGGGAAAGGCCTCCCAAGTTATGGGATAACACTGAGATTGTTGCTGTGTAATTAAAGTTGTGTCACTGGGTGGAATATGTAGAAATGTAGAGAATTTAGGTTTACAGAATAAAGTAATAGATATGTTACAATATGGAGGATTTTGGGTGTGGATTTTTACTTCTTCCTTCTTTCTTCTTCACAAACCTAGATGTTCTATTATTGGGTCAAAAGTCCCACAATGCGGACCATGAATAGTTAGTTATTGGGTTATAAGTAAAAACATATTACTTATCAATTCCTAACTGGGTAAATTGGGCTTTAAATAACCTTGAAAGTTACAACTTGGGGCCATTTTCCATCTTGGTAACTAAGAGGCGCACAGTCTGTGCAGCTGTACCATAGATAAGAAAATAATAAACATTAAATTAGAAGAAAAGCCTGGCGTCCTCTGCACTTTTATCCAAACTCAGAGTAAAAGGACTCTCAAAACCAACGAAGAAATTAAGAGAGAAAACCCAAGAGATTATTATGAATCAGTATCTTACTCATCAAGTTGGCTTATTTTCACCTTAGGGCAGATTCCCTGGAGGGTGCCAGGCAGCCCATTTTGCATATGGGGCTGTGCAAAGGCTGGGTGCACTGTTGCCTGCCCTCCCAGGGTATTTTTGTTTACAGAATATGTGCCCAACAGCACTGGCAGTCAAGGGAAGGGGCTTCTCCTGGTAAATCTTTAATCTTCATCCTCAAAGGTCTAATTTAGCTAATTTTGCTGGGCACTATGATGGATATATGGCTGAATGCAGATAATGTGATCATCCACAAATGTAGTTTTTAAAAAATTACTGTAGACAAAAATCCTCTTTCTGTTGATTTCAGTGGAGTTGTTTGGGATCTAGCAGTTCATGTTTGTTAATGAAGATAAAATCTACTGGTTTATAACTACTAGAACTTTAGATAGAATTAGAGGTCTGTGTCTCCCATTTAGTCATGATTTTTACCTGACGTGTTTTAATAAGGCTGTATACAGATCTGTTGGGAGGAAAGGCTTTCAAATGTAGAGGTACAGACTGCCAGCTCCTATGATTCGCCTTGTGCTAGGTAGTATGTTAGGAATCATGTAGGACTATGTGTGTGGATGAACTGGAAAAAAAATATTATGTGTTGAAGTTTTTTTTAATCTGTCGCTTTGTTTTTATTAGGAAAAAAATATGATCTTTAATATATTGTCCCTGTCCTTTTTCCTCTCAACTGCTTCTTTTTTGGAACTTCCACTTTGAAACAGGAATTTCTTCTCATGTTTGGAGTAGCTTTTCTGCTCTGTTGGTTTCAACCAGTTCTTCAAAATATTTTCATTGATGTTATACCAACATTTGAGTTGCCTCCCTCTCAGTTCCCTTTGGTACTGCTCTTCCTGTTAGCTGAGTGATACTGTGCAGTCCTTGAGCACTTTTCCTGCAGGGCTTTGGGGTCCAGTGTGCTCACAGAGAGGCTGTAGCACGCAGAGAACTTGATTCTGAATCTGCTGAGTAGCTGTAGGAGTGCTGGGGATGCCTTAGCCACCGCAAAAGAATGGGAGAACAGTGCTGGATTTCATGGACTCGGGTTCTCTAGTGAAGACCAGGACCTGAAACTAAGCCAGCAGAGCTACAGTTTTCCCTGACAATGAGCTGCAATAGGAGCTGCTACCATTTTAGAAAAGTACTGGACTATTTTGGCTCAAATTAGAAAGCAGCAGGCAGTGTTGAGTTTCTCGGTGCTTCCCAGCACACAGTGTCTTGTCAGGATTAAGTTTTATGCAGTTTTGAATTGTTTCATGTAGGGGAAATGTGTTTTGGGGAGCAGTATAGGGGTGTATTCCTGTACGTATTTTTCTTTCAGCCCATACATTTTAATTCATGATAACACTATGCATAAAGCAAAAGTTTGAAGTTTAACTGATGTTCTTCATGTGTTAAGGCAATGCACACTTTATCCACAGTTATAGTGTTCAGTGCAAACATTGGCAAAATTATTTTATATTGACTTACACTGCATTACTAAATTGAATATATAAATATTTTAGATCTTCCTGGCTCTCACTACATCTTTGTGTATTTCTGTTGCAGCCATTGCAGGGGCGGAGTAATGAACTGTGATAACAACATAATAGGTGAGTGAAGAGAGAGGGAAAAGATACTTCAAGTCCGATGAATACATTTCCTCCAGTCTCTGTGGAACCCCTTGTCTGAACTAGAAGATAGTGCAATGTGGACAAATTAACTTCCAGGAGGGAAGTTAAATAATTATATGTTTGTGTGATTGAAAGTAATGCTTCTGCTTTGTACCAGCCTAACTGTTCAAAATACTGTTAAATCTGAGCAACTTTTTTCCCCCATTACTTTACTATTTTTTTAGATTGCTAATGTAGATAAGCTTAGCTGCAGGATGAACAGCAGACCTTCAGTAGGGCAAAAAAAGGTTAGCTTTGCCCCAAATAATATGAGTGCAAAAACTGAACACTGGCAGTAATTTTTCACAGATATGTTTTCTTTCCCTCCAGAAACCCTGACTAACAGAAAGATGAAAAAAAAAAAATTATTTTGTCATACATTGCAAGGCAATGTAACAAGAGCTTTTTCTATTACAGTCGATTTCATATGTCATGAAGTATTACAGTCCACACTCGTGTTATGATTCTCATTTCATTTCAGTGAGAAAGACATTTATTTGAGGTTTCCATTCTGGAACTGCCAACTCCTTGGCTAGAAATCTGTTCCCCATGCACTTGAAGGTGGTGGTTTTACTGATTTTTACAATTTTTCCAGAACCTCTCTCTTTAACAAATAATTAAGCAAAACCCCGGCAAGTGACAAAAACCAATTCAAAACACTGACACTACTTTTTGTGTACACAGTATGCTCAGTGCAGCCCAAAAGCAACAGTGCGATAGAGTTGCTTTGTTCATAGTCACTGGCTCCAAGATGGCAAGTCACTTGTAGGTCTCAGACCTTCTCTTGACATTTTTTTACTTCTTCTTGATTTTTGTTTCTCTTTTGGTAGTACATTTCTGTTTTGGAAGACCAGTTCCTGATTAACAGTTTAGAAAGTCATGTACCTTACTAAAGGAATATATTCTTTTCAGTATTTTGTATGAGAAATATAGGTGTTCTATGGAGTTAACTATGGACAGGAGAGGCAATTGAATGTTGCTGGATGTTGTATTTGTGTTCAAGTCCTTATCGGACACATTTACAGAATATGAAATTTCGGGTATGAAGACTAAAGCATTTGTCAATTTTTCCCCCCAGCACACAGCTGCCCGGTTGGACAGATTTATATTAACTGCAGTAATCCACAAGTGGATCCTGAGCTCAGCAGAGAGAGAACTTGTGAGAATCAGCTGCTAAACCTCACTTTCTCAGCACACCTTCCTTGTGTGTCAGGTTGTGTCTGCCCACCAGGGTGAGTATGGACAGATTTGCATTTTTTGGTGCACAAACATGGTTGATTGAGTAACTAATTCTGCTGAGGGTTTCTACTCAGTAGAATTCTACTTGGAGAATTTGAGATATCAAAGGGTGAGCATCAAACTTGTGAAGGCTTGCACCACGATACTGCCTCCTGAAGTCGTAATAAATGCTAAAGCAAGAGACAAGTGGAGTTAAATGCTCCATAATAATAAGATCAAAATAACAAGAATTTAGAAATGGCATTGAAATAATTTTATTCAATCCCTGTGTTACAGCAGAATTGTGTTTATCTAGATTTTTTTTTTCAGATATCTAACCTCTTATTTCAACATTTGGCTGAAGGAGACAAGTTTATTTATTCATAGGCATAATTTTCAGGATTTTTCTCAAAAAGATCTCTTAAATCTTGGGGATTTATCCTGATAATGTACAGATGAGCTGTTGTGGAATCAAGCACTGTATTGTTGAGATAATTTTGAATATAAAAATAACAATAATGTGTTTAATTTATGCTAGCCTTGGTGGGATTTAGTTTCTTGAGCACATAGCCTGAAGATTTTAGTGTTATAATTCTGAAATTATTGTTTGTACCTTGAGAGCCTCCTTAAAACAAAGGGTAAAAGCCAGAGCCTCAGCTGAAATGGGTTGAAATAGCTCAGTTGAAGTCTGTGGGCTCATATGGATTGATGTGTAGATATTTCTATCTCATGATAAAATATTGCTACTCAGGATTTTCAGATTTTACCTTAATGCTCAGAAACATGAAATGTCAAATGGCGTACGTGAAATGAACCTGTAATTAATCCAACTCACAGTATGGTACTGTGGTGAAAAAGTGCAGTGCTAAGGTAGATTTTGAAATTAACTGGAGGCAGATATTTTCAGAATTGCAGAAATTCACCCTCTTGTACCAGACTGACATACTTCAAAGCTGCCTTCAGCAGCACTATATGGCTGGCAACTCAGATCATATAAACTTTTCATTCTCTGCTATTTTGCTGTGCATAACCTCAGAGCTTGTGATCTCTGCTGCTTCCTGGTGTAATTTAGGTCTGCAATGTAAACAACTGCCTTTTTTTTTAGCACTGGAAGACTCAGTGTCAAGTGTTGGTGATCCCAAAGCTCTGATAATATGGTTTTATGGTTATAAGAGGCAAAGTGTTATGATTTCCTGAGGACAAAAATACAAAATTAAGAAGTTTTGTCTTTACTGTAACTTTGGCAAACTGAATTCTGTTCTCCTGTGGCCGTAGGTTGCCTGTAGAGATACTAACACACAGTTATATGACTTTGTTTTGTTGGGGTCTTGTTTATTTGGTTTGGGTTTTTTTGTTTGTTTGGGGGTTGTTTGTTTTGAGGTTTTTTTGAGGAGGTTCGAAGGGAGAGGCTCTTTCGTGTTTCAGGATTTAACCCTCAGTGCTGCTTAAGGCAGAACTAGAATACAGTGTTACAAGCCTGGGTTTGAACTAGGAATGCCAATCTCTACTGATAAAGTAGAAATTGAAGTCACTTGCAAACTTGTCAACGCTTATGTCTTTTAAATATTCAGCTCAAGTGGTCCTATATTGCTTATCTATTTTTGGTTTTATTTGAGATTGTTTTAGGAAAAATTAAGATGATCCCAAAGGTGTGTGGTTTTTTGGTGTCCTTTTGGAAAAGCAAGAGACATGCTATGTATTAACTTGGCAGGTTTTTTATTTAGATAATGGATATTAATGGTTTAGGGATTTTAGTGAGAGTTGCTTTTGAAGAAGCTGGATCTGAAAAGCCCTAATGTTTTAAGTCAGTCACTGCATTCATACTGCAATGATTTGTGCTGCAGATTGAACAAATTAGTCGGAGTCAGTACAGTACACTAATAAAAAATTTTTAATTAAATTTTTTGAAGAGAAAGATGGGTGAAATACTATTACCTTTACACAGTACCTCATCCTGTGTTCATGACAGTCCAAGCAGTGCAGGATTCAAATGCACTATGAATTTACGCAACTTTGGAATCACCTTTCTAGGCTCTCAGTTCTTACTAGTGAAATAGAAAACCGAGGTGACATTGTCCACTTTAAAAGGGTAAAACAGCCGCGGAATTTCTTGGATCTTAACATTAGTCCTTTACCTGAAATAATAGGCTTCATTCCTTTATTCATGCTTTTGTTCCTGTTTGAGGTCTTGCATCAGTTTATCTTGATTCATTACATGTAAGCTAAGCTGATTTAAGTAGTAATGAAATCAGTTTAATGTGTTTGATTAACTGATTTAGGTAAACTAATTTAAAAAGTGAGTGAAGTAAAGCAAATACGTCACAACTGAGAAACCTGTACAGGAAGCTGTGATTTTCCAGGGGGAAGAACTTTTCTATCTGTTTAGTGGGGTGATTACTCCTCAGTGATACCCTGAAAGGTACTTAACAAAAAGAGAAGGAAAGAACCTGTTTTCAGAGGTGGCATTACGATTTCAAGGGGGCAATATTTTTGTTTTGCAGTCTGTTTATCTAGTATCTGGAGTCTGAAATATTCTTTCAAATAATTCACTACTTCTAGCATTCCTTCTTTTTTTGTGCTTATAGTACAGCTGTGCTTCATTCTTTTTCCTCTGCAGTGAGTAAATCAAATGCAAGTAACCATGCTTAAGTAAATATCTAAATTTACAGGAGATCATTCTATGGGTTACAGTTCTTAAGGCACAAAAATGGATGACATACTTTCCGTCTATTTTAGAAGCTGTTGAAATCAAACATTAATACTCACTTTCTAAAATTGGTTCACCCTACTTTGCTTGACATATTAAGTGATTTTTAATACTTTATTTATATTTTTTCTTACTGGTTTTCACCTGTCACCTTTTCAGTGGAAATGTTCTATATTTCTATGTTGCGTTTCAAAGAAACAAGTAATACTCTCAGTGCATAATTTTTCAAGTGCAATATTTGAATTACATTTTCTCCTTCTCGCTTTCTATGAATCAAATGATTTTTCCCTCCTTAACTATACCGAATGTGCATGATTTGACAGGGAGACAGAATCTTTAATCAGACTGCAGAAGAAACAAGGAGAAGAGACAGAGTAAAAAAAAAGGAAGGGAAAAACCAGTAGTATCTTCCTACATTTCTGCATTGCTATGTGACACATTTGCTACAAATGGACATATGCTGGTCTGTGCCTGTCCCATCCCATTGGTTTTCCAAGGTCTCCAATCAGGCCAGTAATGATCTCTGAAACAGCTTCTGTTCATTGTTGCTTACAGCCTGCTCCTAGTGTTGCTGCCAAGAAAAACAGTCACTTTCCTGAAGGAATTACTTGTTTTCTCACTTCCCCCACTGACAGGATTTTACCCTTTGACTGCAGCATGAGTTGGATTTAACTGATCTATACTTTATAAGATTGTACAGTATAAATTTTGTACTGTATTTGCAATATATATAGTATTGGGGAGTATTATAATGGTTGGAGTTAATTATCCTAGTGGTCTTTTCCAACCTAAAGAGTTCTATGATTCTAAGCAGAGCCCTGTCAGATTTTTGAAGACAGGTACTTTTATTTGGACTGAATCAGTCAGATTGTTTAATAATATACATCAATATTTATTTTCGATTGTGTTATCCATTCCTATTTCCATTAACTGAAATATTTAGCAATTTCCATGTCTATTTGATATTAATTCAATTTTTCTGGAAAAACCAAGGCCTTCCAGCACCTAAATATGAATAATAAATACAAATTCTGAGAGTTATGTCAGTAGCTTGAAGCGTATTTTGTCCCAAATGCAAATAGTAATGTCTTTTGCTTCTGTTACACCTGCCTATTAGATCTTTATCATTTTTTCACTTTCATGGTTTTGTTCCCTCTATAAAGATTTGTTAATTAAACCAACCACTATACAATTAACCTAAATCGAGTCTCTACTAACTTTGCAGTATTTTTAAACTTTAGTTAATCAAATGATTAACTTTTAAAAGTTAATCAAATTATTAACTTTTTTTAAACTTTAAATCAGGACCAAACTTCTCTTCCTAAATCATGCTTATAAAACTGGCTGTAATTTTCTCCTTGTTTCAGTGACTTTTTAAAATTTCCACTCAATGTTAATATTGCAAGGGAATAAAAAGTTAATTCTCAGCTGGCTGCTAGTAGTGGTTGTCTGTACATCCAGGTCATTTAATTTCTCAGAGCTCAGCAACATCCAATACCCAACTCAATATTTTATAGAGTGTCAACAGACGGACCTTAAAAAGAAAGCAACACCATTCTAGAATAACGAAGAACGTAATGTGCTCCATTTTCTCAAGTATGTGTACTTATTTTTATGGCCTGTGAGTCTGTTTGAACCTCAAGAGCACAAGGCAATTGTATTGAAGATGTCTTTTTTTCTTGCACTGTATGTTTAATTGTTTATAACTATGTGAGCCACCTTTTTTAAGCCAAATGTCCAACAAATTTTTTCTTATGATTATTCAGGAAAAACAACAGTCCTTCTTTCTCCCCCCACACCCTGGAGATAACTGTTATTATTTATGACAGAGAAGAATATCTTTTGTGCTAAAACTGGACTCTACTAAATTTGAGGAATTTTACCATAATAAGTTTTTTTATGTCTGTTCCTTTTTTTCCATCACTTATTGCTCTCATAAAATAGATAAATTAAGGAATAGTAAATTCAAAGCTGTAGTATCCAGTAATGGTAGTGAAGTTTTGTAACTAAGGAATATCATGCCAAAATTTTCGAAATTATAGTTGTATTTCTGTGATATGTATCAAATGACACATAAGGAGCTTAAACACATTCTTGGAAGGTTTTTTTTAAGAAAAAAGAAAACTCATTACTTCCTAATTTTCACAAAGAAGACAGTGAATGTTGTCTTATAGATGTGCCTATGGACAAACAAACCTATTAATAGGGGAAGAATACAGATGAGTTTCAAATATTTTTAGAAAACTAATCTTTATTGATGTAATTACATTGACCAGGTTACATCTTAAAATAAGTCTCCTTAGATTAAATCAAAGTCTTTTGCTTTTGGTGTGTGTTTAGTATCATTTTTCAGAAGACCTACTGCTCCTCAGTTTAAACTCAGAATTTACTATTATTATTAGTGTGAAAATAAAAACCGTGTTCTGTCCGGACCTCTTTCTTCTGCGTGGCCCTGCTGCTGCTATCAGGCTAAGTATTTTTAATCTTTTACTTCTTCTGGTTTAGGCAGAGTTTTGGAGGGGTCTGTCGAGAAGATTTAATGTTTTCCTGGCAAATAAGGATTAACCCCTACGGGGATACATAACACCATGGCTATGCACTTGACTATTTCCTCAGGAAAATACAATCCTCTTACAAAGACTACATCAACATTCCTGTATTTGGGTGTTTCAGGAACTAATACTTAATCCACACCGGATTTTATGCTGGTTTCTATTTCTGATGGCTATAGACACAGCAAGCTAAAGGTGCAGGAGCTCATTTCCAAGGAAAATATCTATTGCAGTGCCATTACAAGACAATCCAGTTCTTTTCCATCCTCTTCTGCTTTGCAGACTTGCAACTTTCCTTGATATATTTTAGAGTTCCTTATTTCCTCTTTCTATACTTACAAACCCCCTTGGTCTCCTACTTTCTAGTTTACACCAGCTGCAAATAAATTTCTAATTTTCTTTTCCTGTACTTGTATTAATTGACAGTAAAACTTCACCAGCTTCATTCAGATTCTTGAGCACCTTTTCTTATTACCTTCTGCTTTCTGACTTGATTTTAAAAAGAGAAATATTAAACTATGTCACTTAGTTCAAAGGAAGACTTCCAATATGTTCAGAGTTACTTTCTGAGATTCTGCTGCTGGTGGCAGGGGGATTTCCAGTCCAGGGTGAAGCTGCAAAAGAAACTGACTATATCAGTTAAAGTATCAAAACCATTTGTTAACACAGAAGGATGGAAGGGTATAGTGAGAACAATGAAAACCTTTCAAGCATTCTGCAAAATTACCTAACATTTTGGTGTGATAAACCAGGGGAAAAGGGAAGAAGAGGGTGCAAGGAGCTCCCCAAACCAGAAGGAAAACAGGCAGTAGGAATGTATTAATGCTGTCTGTCTAGACAGTGAGTGAACTGTAATGAAGGCATTAGGTGCTACAACAATGCTACCAACATGGGATTTTCTCTCAAAATTTATCTTGTTTTCTGGTTAGAGAAGTCGTGGGTGGCAGTGGAATTCTGGGATTAGAAATGCTCCCTGCTGCTTATTTTGTTCATTTTTGCTTCCCTTATACTCTATTACAGACCTTTGTAGGAAGATCTGTGAAACCCTCAGAGAGCAAATTTATTGTTGTGGCAAAAATACTTGTGGCTGCATAAATCAGTGTTGCAGGAGAGAGGGGAAGGATCTTGTGCAATACACAACCTGTTGAAAACTGCTCTGCTGGAGGCTGGGAGAGATTTTTTTTTTTTAGTGTTTTGGTCCATATTTGTGAGCTTAGCAGAAGCAAAGGAGTGTTTGGTGAGTCACAGGTGACATATTACTTCCAATGGCACCTTTACCAAGGCTATTTACATATTTCTGTGTATGTGAATGCAGAAATTTTTGGATAATAACGAGATAATAATGAAAGTGAACGTTCAGCGGGGTGAAGTAGGATAGTTGTCATTGTGTTTTTGCAGTTCATTGTGGGCTGGACAGTAAGTATAAGCATCAAGAAAAATGTCCGATACTTCAAAGACGAGCTGTGCAAGGTCTCTCTGTAGGGTATTTGTGGTGAATTCTTAGATCATTGAAATCTATCCATTTGCTTGGCTTTACAAGAGAGAAAGCTGTTATCACTTTTTTTTTTAATCCAGTGTAATAACGTGAGGAAAAAACTGCATTTAGTGTTACCTTGTCAGTGTGATCTCTTTGTGTCTGAATGTGCCCTGTTCAGTTCTGAGCAGCTTTAAACCAGTGGGAATTTCAGTCTCACAGTTGATTGTCTCCAAGTGACACAATGCTTGAAATAAGTATGGATTACAAAGAGCACTTCACCTACCCTGGAGGAAAATTACAGTTTTTCAGTTTAGTGGGGGGAGGAGGGTTTATGATGTTCTGCACGTTCCCATTCATAAGCCTTATAGAGCTGTGAATTTCTGTCTGATAAATAACACACTGAAGAAGAGTCTAAGTCAAATACAAATTACAAATTTGTACAATGTAATTTGTCAAATACACACTACCAGCTCATTAATACGAGCAAATAAAATGTTTTGTGATGAATTCAATGATGAAATGTTTCCTTTCGGATAGCAGGGAAACAAAACAGTGTTGTCACCCTGCTTGTTGTGGCTGTGCCTCACACCTATCATGTCTTGCCCATGGTGCTGTATCTTGCCCAAATTACAGTGCTAAACATCAGGAGCAATGAATCTGTTAGGAACACAGTAAAATCTGTATAAAATTTGTATTGCTACAGAGAAGTGCTGGGATTCCAAACAAACTTACCTTGAAAAAGAAAAAATGTTATCTGCCCAAGAGTACCATTTGAAGAGGCTGTTTATTTCTCAATACAAACACATTTTAAATGTTAGAAACAAGGATAATCATAGACTGTGTGGTGCCTGCAAGGAATCCTTTCACTATGGAACTGGCATGCTAGTTGCTCTGGATTCTTGTGTTGTATGGAACGGGATCCTGTATAGGATCAAAACAACTTGGAGCTGCAGCAGTTGGAGTGAAAGACATTGCTGCAGCTTGTCAAGAGTTCATGTTTCACAACTTTCATTTGAGAGATTGATTTGTTATCACAGCTGTTCTGTTATTGGACCCTCAGGTCCCATATTGGTATCTCTCTGCCTATCCAATAAAGTTACAATATTTTTTTAAAAAAATGAATCAGTTTTTGGAAGAAATGCAACTTTCCTGGGCTCAGTGAAATGATAGCTTATTTAATAAAATAACTCAATACTTCTGGTATATTTCCTGACATTTATTTGTAGAATCTGCTTGAGATATCTCTTTATCTATCTCTCTTTATCTAATTTCAGATTTTCTAAATATTATCAAAAAGCCACAAACATTTTACTTTACAATTAGGACTAGCTGCTCTATTTAGTCTTGCTGGGCAAGGATTCCTCTGTTCTTTCTCTATTAAAGTAGTCTTTTTCACTTTCCTTTTTTTTTAAGAGTTTTCCATTTTTATCTGATTATCTAGGAGTTGTGTATAAGCACAAATTCATAGCATTAGTCTTGAACTGTGAATGGCTAGGCATGGCTGTGTTATCCTGAAAATCTCCCTTGAAGACTGTGAGGATACTTCTGCCAATAAAATTGAGTATATTTGTAATTGCTTGCATGAAGGTGCATGTCATGCAGAAATAAATACAAATTACTTAATTAATACAATAATGTCATGCAGCCAGGGTAGCTCTTTTGATATTGACTAAATTATTCACAGAGCAAGTGGCGTAACTACAGCAAATCTTTAAATCAGGGAAGGGAAAGAAAAGAAGAGGTCAGGAAGAAATCCTCATTTAAAAGTCCCTAGACTAAATATGCCACTAATTTTGGGTAGTAAGAGTATATACCACAAGAACAAAGGGCTGTGATGGCTCCCACATCTCATGGATTATCTCTTGGCTTCGGTTAAATGCAAGTTAATTGGCTGAGTTACAAGAAATTTGGTGAAATTTAGAGGATTTCTAGAAATTCTTAGTTTCCCTGACCTTAAAATTTGTATATTAACAAGTCAGTCTTCACAGGGTTAGTGATTAAAGAGTTGGTGCCCAAAGTGCTGGAACTTAGTAAAGATAAAATATTCAGGTACCTGTGAAAGGAAGATACCAAATTGCTCATACACAATTATTGATGAAATTGTGCCTTTTCAGTTTCAGAAGACTTTAAATATTACTTGGCTTTCAATAACAAAGACGGTAGTAACTTTGAAGTTTAGGAAAATATTTTTGTATCTGGATACCAGCTATACTGCTGCTGATTGTGTATTTTTTGTTCTTTTTTGACAGTCTTGTGAAACATGGAGATATGTGCTTGGATGCAGATGAATGTCCATGCTCATGGAAAGGAAAGGAATATTTTCCAGGTGACAAAGTAATCTCTTCCTGTCATACATGGTAAGTGGAGATCGATTTAGGTGATTGTTTCATTTTTGTTGCGTATTTGTAGGTTGATTTTTTTTCCTTCACATGTTTTAATGATAAATTTTGCAGCAGATTATGGTAAATCATCTACTTTGACCTCATATTTATGTTTCTTCAAAGAGCTATTAAAACTGGCTTAGGTTTTGTTGTTTCAAAGAGCTTTATGTAACAAAATAATAGCTATTTGGGATCTTCTTAGTTTTTAAAAATCTTGATTTAGAAAATTTTTTTTTTGTTATTTTCAAGGTCATGGCTAGTATTCCTAAAGTACGGGTAAAATCCCTTAACTATTACACGAGTGACTTTTTAAAAAAGCTTTTTACTTATTCATTTTCACATTTAGCATTGAATCTGAGCAGCCTAGAGACCAGAACCTAACCCTGTGTCCATAAGTATACACACACTACTATGTTAAATTAAGGGGAGTACTGAGCAACATCATGTACTGAGCAAAGAAACAGACAAATTGGTTGCTGATATTGAATATGTGGATAACTGATGACTCCCTCACCTTCCACAGGGAGAATTGCAATAGGCAAAGGTTGATAGGATCATTTAAACACATGCAGAAACCTACTCCTTTTATTATCCAGTGTTGTAAATGCAGCATATACCCTGCCAAGTTTCCTCGAGCACTCTCAGTAGGATGTGTTTTACTGCCACTTTAATAAGCTTCACAGGAGTGTGAAAATATAGCCCACCTACCTGATCCTGAAACAAGCTTGTTTCTTGCTGGTCCCTGCCTGCTTTCCTCTCTAACCTCTGGATGTTGCAGGCTGGCACCAAGCAGTGCTATTTGTCTTACCAGAGCCTCAGAAAAATCAGCTGTGCTGCCAAGCACCAAGACGCTGTGGTAGCGGTGTAGCCTCCAGATTCTCAGCAGAGCAGTTCCCTCCTTTCGTGCCCTTCTCGTAGCTTACCGGGAGCATTTAACTGGTGTCCCCTGGTGGGCTGCTGCTCCTGGCCTGCACAGCTCAGGGTAGCCTAGCCCAGGGAAGGCTCGTCCAGTCAGCACCAGGCTCTGCCTTGTCTAGATGTCGTGCCCCCTCCAGCCTTGTGCTGACTGCCTTCCTCTGCCTCTCGTCAGGTCCTCAGTAGCTGCTCTAGAAGAGATTTGTAGCCCTTTGGTCGACTGGTGAAGCGACTTACAAGCCATCTCCACTGGGCAGGCAGGTAAAGCGACCCGGGTTATTCACCCCCTTGTTTCCAAAGGCCTCTGCATTTGGACCTGGTGTGGGATTGCTTGCATCAAAGAGGATTAATTTATCCCATTTAATCTGAATGAGACTTCACCAAAGGCAGCAGCAGTGCAGGCAGAAAGACACTGGATATTTAGCCTTCTCTCTCGGTTTTTTGTTTTTTTTGTTTTTTTTTTTCTTTTTCCCTGGAGCCAGGCTCATTAATTCATGCCCAAATCCTTAAGCTGTCATGCCTTTTGCAGTCTTCCATGTCCTAAAAGCAAAGACAGATTAAGTGATATTGGCTTTTTGGCAATTAGTTGTCCATGATTAGAGGGGAGTCTGCAACAAGCTCTGCTTGATACAAAGCATACAAAATCTGAGTCTGCTGTGTGTGCATGCATGGGTGTATCTGACATGTTAAGGGAAATGTTCAAAGCATGAGAGTGCTTCTGTGCAAACACACTTAGGCACTCAAAGAAGTTATCATATAGCGGGGTTAGTGCATGGAATTACTGTACATTGATACTAAATATCATCTTACTCATATCTGATGTAGTGTTAACAACATAAATATTGATCTGATTTATTTATTGAATGGTAACATATCAAATAAAATAATTTCTTAAGTTGGCAAAACTACCTGTGAACTGACAGGGACTTTGAACCCAAGCTCTGGGGTCTGACTGACCTGTAGTTCTAGATTTCTCCAGGTTTTGTTTTCAGTGCAAGTGCCTGAAATACTTAGGGTGTAGTGGCAACATGAAACACAAAAGGTTGTAACGCTGAGGGTATCAGAGCAACATTTTGGTGGGGTGCTCTGCAAGGTAAGACGGGTGGTGCAGGTAGATGTGGTGGTGTGCTGTCATCGTGCTGAGACCATTGAGCAACTGCTGGTTACTCTCTGTGGGCTGCTGAATTGGGCCTCCTGTATTCTTTAAAAAATACTTATTTTTTTTAAAAAGCTATTTGAAGTTTAGAATATGCTGGTAGTTCTGCTTTTTCAAGTAGGGCTTTCTAGATTCTGGTAACTAAATGCTAGTTCACTTAGTATGAAACAAGTCTGGTGCAGAGGACTTTAAAGACATCTGTGTACCTCTTAATCCCTTCCTTCCGGCTATAAATGTGTTAAGACTCCTGAAAAAAAGAAAGTATGCAAAGGAGCTCCCTATCCATTACATGTTAAGAAATGTTTCTGCACAGGCTCTGAAGAGATCAGCATACGGGGAAGGATTTGGATAGGCCAAGAGTGAAACTAAAACCTAATGTCTCAGGAGAATGTGAGAAGCAGTGCTTAGTCTTCCAGTCCAAATAAAATTTCTTCTGTTTGCCTCTCTTTCCAGTGGCTTGATGAGGTTCCTTCCTTAGGTACTGCTCTGAGGTGACTGGAGTTAGCTGTTCAAGTCCTACTGCCATCTCCTTGTGCTTTGATACAGCAAACATTTCTCACATGTTGTGTTTTTAACTTATTTTAGCCATATGCTTAGTGTATTGATACATGTAGTGATGCAAAACACAACAAGTGGACCAAATCAATGATGGGATAAGCGGAGTCTTGGAAAATCTGGACAATGGCTCCATGTTGGTGCAAGTTAATTGCTAAGTGAACTGCAGGAAACCTGATGCTACCAGTAGTTGGAGGTGCCTAGATTTTCCAGATATTTGCTGTCCTTTTGAAAACAGTGGTGTACTGACACTGTGATAGAAATACGTAGGAAATGTTACACTGACGAAAATTTATATACACTGCTTGCTGCTTTAGTATATGAGATGTCAAATGTTAGAGATTTATCTAGTATTTCTGTAAGTCAGATTAAGACTTTAATTGTAAAATATGCAGCATTTTCATTTAACAAGGAAGTTAAAAATAATTTTTTTAAAGTAAACTTAAGCATGTACCAAAATTCTATCACATGCTGTATTTAGTTTAACCTACATTTATGAAGATGCCTATACTAAAGCTATGCCAGGGCACCAGCTTTGCTGTCTTCATCAAGGGGAGTTTAAGTGTCTGGGTCATTTGGGAGCATAGAAATAACATTTTAATAATTGCTTGTGGATACAGGAAACGAAATTCTATCCATTACTTATAAAATTTACATCATTTCTGAAAATGTTATTTAGATTGCAAGAGGACGAATCAGAAAGAGGCGTAATACCCAGTGCTGCAAAGCCTCTTATTATGCAAAGAGAATCCTCTTATTCCCTTATTCTGCAGAGGGAATTCAGCAAGGTCTGAATAGTCATTCAGTAGATGTATGGTGAAAACCCTTGGATGTTTAAGGTGGCCATAGACATAACTTGAACTGTTCTGGAAGCCCCTAAACTGTTAGGCTGGGGTTTGGGGGTGATGATAGCTAGACATCCGGAAAAAGCGCAAGTCTAACAATGTGGTTCTTTTAAGGAACCTAAGCACCAAAATAATGCTACTGAAATTGCCTTGGGAATTCTGTGACATTCTCATTCGAGCAGAGGGTGCATGAATACTTTAGTAACAGGACATGCTGCTTGTTGACTCTAAGATTCAGCTTGTATAGAAACAAATGTTTGGTGAAAAGCTGAAAAAGAAGGCTTTGTCGTTGTGGCACATTATTGGTGTGCCACTAGGGAATAAATCGTATTATGTTGGTTTGGGAGATTTTATGTTGTTGGGTGTTTTCGGTTTTTTGTGTCTTCTTGTGGTGTCTATATAGTCTGGAGCCTTTAAATTCTAGTGGAAGAAGAAACATAGACGGTATGAGTTCGATATGTACTTTTTTTCCCATAGAATCAATTGATGTGTCCTGCTTCTAGCCAACATTTCAAAACACTTCTGTCCACAGCCCTCACACTTGGACAGCTTTTGTTTTTTTGCTTCTCAGTGCAATAGCTGTAATCATTTGTCTGGGCTTGCAGCTGATATTACCATTATTGGTCGTACATTTTTCAGCATTTGCCAGCATGGATCCTTTCAGTGCACCTTCCAGCCTTGCCCATCGATGTGCACGGCGTATGGGGACCGGCACTACAGGACCTTCGATGGACTCACTTTTGACTTTGTTGGAACTTGTAAGGTTTACCTAGTGAAGGTGAGACTTTTCATAAAACATCTCTAAAACTGGATTTAAAAACTACCTGTTAACATCTACCATTGCACTTATTTCCTAACTGTGCATTTTACTGAGTCCTCTGTCCTGTTTTTTCATTTTTGATGTTGTTTAGACTTCAAATCATACATAACATAAATATACACTGAGGTTTCTGCTGTTTGAACTATGTAACAATATGCATATTTGTATTATATTAAAAATGGACATTTCTTTTTTTTTTCTTCAGGGTACTTCTTCAACCAGTCTTTCTGTCATTACAGAGAATATTGACTGCTTTAGTACTGGAATCATTTGCAGAAAAAACATTTTCATTAATGTTGGAAAATCTTTTTTAGTATTTGATGATGAAACTGGAAATCCAGTAAGTTTCGGTTTTTACTGGTGATCAAAAAGCAGCATATGTACTTCTCTGCGTCTTTCTTCCTTTCATAACCAAAAACTTATTGTGCCACTTCAGTAGCAGAGGTGTAAATATCTTTACTGTGAATGCTGGTCATATCTGGATTGTTCAATAGAAACGTTAAAAAAAATCTTGTCTATATTTGACAAAAATGTTAGATGAGATAATTGTAGCTCTTTTGTTTAGACTTAATTCCTGTTTAATATCTTAGGAGAAATACAGATGTTTTGGAGTCAGTGGGAGTTTTGCTGTTAATTCCACTAGAACCAAAAGCTTAGTCAGGTCTGGAATGTACAGGAGGAATATTTCTATACAGTTAGAAAACCCCAACAAATTACAGCACCTGGTATATCCTCCACAGCCTGAATTTCGTTTTTGTTTTGGACAAACTGCAAACTCTATTCTGTAAACATTTAGTGTTTTAACGTATTAGTAATTTTAGTACAAGTAGTACTATTTACAGTTTATAGACTGACTATGGAAAGGAAGTTTGAGGTATTGAGTAGCTAAACCAGGCATCTTAGTCCATGTTACAAGTAAGTTGCAATCTGATTGTTAGTGGACTAAGAGAAAAATGCTTTATGTAAATAAGATTGTAATCTAGCGACATATTTAGACAATTCCTTATTTCCAGAGGCTGCTTCATGTATCTTTTTTACCTATCCATGTTCAAAAAAATCATGTGACTGAGACTTATAACTACGTGAAAATCATAGTGAGGAACCTTAAGACTAGTCATCTACCTCCCGGATGGATCATTAACAGTCTAATATTGACTCCATTACCCATCCTGTAAATTTGATATAAAATCAACTTTTCAAATTGGAAAATCATAAAAACACAATAGAGTTCACATTCAAAATCCAGGCCCCTTTTTCTTAAACATTTCTCCCTCTGTGGCTTTCTGTTTGTTTTTGGATGTAGGTCTGAGAACCATGTTGTTAATTTCATTTAGGTGTTTCATTTCCTGTCAAGTGAACATTTTCTGAAGATCTTACTTCCATTATAAGCTCCCTTGTTTTATTTTGAACAGAGCTTATCTAGTTACATAGATGGCCTACAAAAAATGCAGTTATGGAAAGCTGGGTTTTTCACTGTTGTTCATTTTCCTGATGAGCATATCACCATTCTTTGGGATCAGAGAACAACAGTTCATGTGCAGATGGGTCATCAGTGGCAGGTAGGTGGAAGTCAACACTATTGCTATTTCTTTGAGACTTTTTAACATAAATTTTATGTAAAATTATTTATTTTTATTATTAATATATTATAAATAGAATGTAAAATATATTTTTATATTATAATTCATTTTATTTTTATCATATTATTTCACAAGATTTTACTTAAATTTTGTTAAATAAGACATAATTATTCAGAGGATAGACTGTGCCAGAAATCAACTAAAGAAGCAGTCAGCTACCTTGTCAATTAAAATATTCATTCTCATTTACCTTTTTTAAATTACTCTTTACTGTATAACTTCTGTAACAACAGAGACAAATATTTTTGGGCCAAAGGTCTCCTTCACTACTCACTCCTTATGTGACTGAAGCAGGTGTTATTTTGCTGAGGCATTAAAAAAAAACCCCATAATTGGCTAACAACTCCCTTCTTTGAACAAAAGATCAGCTCCTTTCTCAAAGGCTTGGGGATACATAGTTGAAAAGGGCTAATACTGACACTGCCAAAATAATATATTCTCCATTGCTTTATTACAACAAAAAGCTAAACTGTTTTGACTGAAATTTGGCTGGAAAAAGGATCGAAATGTCACAAATTTATAATTAAACAGCTGAAGACGCAAGTCTTGAAAATGGTCATGAGTGATAGTATTTTGTCTTGTGAAAATACATTTTTATATATCTGTATGTGTGTGTGTGTGTATAATTTTTTTCTCAGGGAGAATTGACTGGATTATGTGGAAATTTTGATTTGAAGACAGTAAATGAACTGAGGACTCCAGATAATTTTGAATTAACAAACTCACAAGAGTTTGGAAACAGCTGGACAGCTGTAGAGGTACATGGCAAAAAGAGAATGTGCTTCCTAGCATATTTTGCTAGTAGATTTTTCGCTATAAATATAAATTTTAGATTTATATCATAAAATTCATCTCTAATGAAATCAGAAATTCATTCCTGGAAGTACCAGTCAGCAGCAATGCAAATGACAATATCAGTGGTTCTTAAAGGTGTCATAATCTGTTAAGGAAAAGAAAATAGTCACCTTCTTTTGCTGCAGAGTGCTATGGAGTAGAGAAAAATGCTGTACAATAGTCTGAATGTTTTTGAAAATATTTGAACAGCAAAGTAGTATTTCTTTTGCATAATGGAAGAACTGTGGGTTCACTTTAAAGTGTGTTGTCAGTTTAGCTGATCTTTCATAGCTGGGAAACATTTAACTGTGCAATCAAAGCAATGGAAAGAAAAAAAATTCTTTCCATGTGCTGTAAAGTTAGAAATTGAACTTTTTTTACTGTAACATGTCTAGTGGTGTTCATAGGAAAGTATCTTCCTAGTAGTTAGCATAAAAAGATCTGATTCCTGACACTCCTAATGGACGTTGTCTGAGTGATCTTTGTTGTTTATGTATATGAGGCTGTTCAGGTGTAAGGACTTCAGGTTGGGACTCTGTGGCACCTCTGATTAGACATATATGTACACCTGTGTTTTTCTGCTGCTTTCAGACCAGTGAAACGTTTCTTCAAATTGTGTAATTTGCCTTTTCTTCTTCACTAGCATCATCTTTTAATGCTGTGTCTTAGTCCTGCTTTAGTTTCATAAATGATGCATTTGTTTCACGTTTTCCATCTCCCTATAAAATTAAAAAGCACAAAACTGAGCTTTGCAAGTTCAAACACAAAGTGGTTATGAAGAAAGTTTCTCACCTTCATTTTGCATTCTGGCTTAGTGTGTTGACAGCTCTGACATTCGAAATCCATGCAGCTTGAACCCCCTTAGAGAGCCATTTGCCAAGAAGGAATGTGGGATACTGCTAAGTGAAGCATTTGAAGCTTGCCATCCAGTGGTGAGTTCTGGCCCTGTGTAGAAACAAGTGAAAGTGAACGTATCACTAGAGAGAAATGTTGCTCTTCATCGTGAAGCACTTTGTAATTAATGCAGACAAAAATACACCTAATTTGGGGTATTTTCTTTTTAATCACAAGCATTATTTGTGTAAGCATAACCACTTGCTTGCTTTTCATCAAATGTGTTATATGGCAGACACTTTTTTCATGGATGTATAAGTAAATGTATTAAATAGGCAGTTTCAGATGGAAAGAACTCATTCCTAGAAAACTTATTCAAATGTAAATCCATGTGGAATGTGTGACATTTCAATAAGCAAATTAGCATCGACAGTTTTCTTTGAAATTTTGTCACTTAAGACAAGACTTGAAAATACTGTAAGGGAAAATGACAAATTCTTGTGTGAAAGTCTGATAATATGAAGAGAATATGAACCAGTCACGTGAAAAGAAAAGTTTTCCATCTACTTTGATTTCTTACGTTTTATGTGTACCTGACTTTCTTAACATTTCTGAGCTTTACTGGTTTGTAATCAGTTTAGTCTGTTATTTCATACGGTTTTCTGCAGTTTATTAGGGCTTAAATATTGTGAAACTATACAAAACACAAGCTCCCATCAATATCTTAGTGTGCCTGTTTTTAATGGGTCATTGATTTCATTGTGTTGCTAAGTGCTGGGCAAGATTTTATGGTGTGTTCCAGTGAACATTTTCTCTCGTCTTTCAGGAAGCATTGAAAGTGAAATCTGTAATACTTCAAAGTTTGATATATTGCCTTTTGAAAGAGCCATAGCTTTGTATCGAGGTATTGGTTGGCAGTTTCTACGGGAATATTTTTGATAAGCGGTATTTTCGTTTCCAGATTGACGTCACCTGGTTTTACTCCAACTGCCTGACTGATACTTGTGGTTGTAACCAAGGCGGTGACTGTGAGTGTTTCTGCACAAGTGTATCAGCATATGCACATCAGTGCTGCCAGCACGGAGTTGCTGTAGACTGGAGGTCTCCCAGAGTGTGTCGTAAGTTTGTTTAACCAGCGTTGCCAAAGGCTGCCACTGCCTGCATTCATGAGAGCCAGACCTGAAAAATCACTCACACCAGGTTACCTGGGGCCATGAACTGAATCTAAGCCTCACTGGTGGGAAGATGTTGGTGCCTCTCACTCCAGCTTCATTCTGGTCTAGCTGGATTATGTGCTTTTCCCATGCTTGTGAGTGGTACTTTTCTACTTTTAATCCCTCGTCCTATGAAAAATAGGAAAAATCATTGAAAGTCTATATTAGGGTACAGCATGCATTCCTCAAGCCAAAGGTGCAAAGTTAACAGCTCAAGTGATTTCCATCTTCAGGAGGACTTGACTTCTTAATAAGGTCTGGGAAACATAGGTGCGTTATTAGAGCCCCCAGAGCAAGTGTGAAATATAGAGGTCATCTGAAGAAAAATAAGTAGGTTTTTAAGCAGAGCATAGTCATTACCTTTGTATCGCTCTCCAACAATTCTTAGAATTTAAAAAAAAAGTCTCAGGCCTTTTTCTGTAACGCCTAGTGGAAATGCCTAACAGGAGGCTCTCATTTCCCCGAAGATGTGATAAAAGAGGGGGGGATACAAAGAATGGAAGGAAACAAACATTTTTTTAACCTTGCAGTTGCATAGAGAGTATGCAGCTTGCTCAGGGTCACACAGCAAACTGGCCACAGCGTGAGGGGGTTACTCTTTAACTTTTGACAGAAAAAGTGTTTTAATGTGAAGCTCAGTCATAACCACTAGAGGTCACAAAAAGACAGCTGTAGGTACATAAGCTTAGTATTTCCTGCTGGGAAGCAATGCTTGCTTTAAACCTGTGTAGTTTAAATTAGTATTTTATCTAAAGTATAGTAAATATTTGGCAATAATTTCTTAATAAATGTTTGTGTATGAACTAATTTGGCCAAGCATTTGGCTCACATGTAAATCATGAAGGGGAATAGAAAACCTGTTTATCTGTAGAGTGCCTGTAACTGGTTTTTTTTTTCTTTTTCGTGTTTTAGCTTATGATTGTGAATATTTCAACAAAGGTAAGTCCTTAAGGAAGTGACAAAATGTCAATAGAATCTTGGGGGTTTTTTTATTTAAGTCTTAGAATCTTTGTATAAAAATAATTGTATTAATGAAAACATTTGTGAATAAGAGATGTTGTTTACCTAGCCAAGATTGTTTTACTGCTTTATTTTGCTTTTTCAAAGGCTTTTAATTTCATAATATTTTTCATTCCTGGACCTTTCCCAAGAACGTGTGTCTAACTAATTTTCTTTGCAGTGATGTATGATGATTAAACAATTAAATCATTAAGTAATTAATAGAATATCAACTGAAAAGTGCTAGTGGCACTTCTTGCTTAAGGCGCAGTGCAGTTCAAAGCTGAACAGACCCCAGTGGCTCTGTTAAACCACTCACAGGCTCGTGTGCAGCCTCCAGAGGGAGGTAGCTGTTAAGCTATGACAACTTTTTGCCCCCAAATGGGCAATAACTCTCCTTTTAGGTCTGACCTAGCCTCACGTTCCTGAGCAGCCAACATTGCTGCTGCATTAGAGTGGCTGTCAGCAAGGGGTGCAAACCTTGCACAAGGTGCTAGAGCATACCTTGAACCTGCACTGGGTGCTGTAGTGGTGTGTTAGCCCTGGAATCCATATTCAGACTATTTCCTAGTTCCCCTGTGAGTGTCTGCACAGTTAGGTGTGGCACACAAGCCAGCCTGGTGTGAGGAAGGGTCAGGGCTCCTGCTATTTATGCTGTAACTCTTTATCAAGCACGTGCAGAAGCCTGTCTATCCACATGGTGTGGAGTGTTTCGGTCTTCTGTTGGATATTGCAGCAGCTCACTCCTGGAAAGGTCTCAGAAAGGGACCAAGTTTAAATTAGGAGAGACTTGTGCAGTGTGCCAGGCCCAAACAGTATGGCCAAGAAATTTACATTTTCTCATATGCTGAGTCCTGAAAAGGTTTTGAGTAGGGTCGAATCACTAATGCATGGGAATTTTATCTAAATCACTATTTAAGACTTTAAATTAATTTAAATAAAGGATAGTTGAATGTAAGATTGAAGTTTCTAAGTTTTCTTTTCGGTTTGTTTGTTTCGTAAAAGAAATACGGTCTGATATTAGGCAATCTTAGTGCAGTTACAACAGACTGAAAGTGCAGTGCCTCTAATATCTGTGGTGATAGCAGAGCTAGATGATAACACATACTTTTAAGGTATGTGTTATTATCCTTATTTGTTACTGAACTCTCACTGACAGAAATTACTGGAAATAGTGGAGATTTGTGCGTGTGACCAGCCTTGCAATAAACATGGTTATTGTATACTTCTTACTTTGTATTTTTGTACTGTTTGCTAATCCAGCTCATCAGTATTAAGCATATGATGTTTCAGAGCTGTCAGTGGGCAAAAAAAAAATCATCTCCATGCTGAAGATTTTCTTCTCTACATAACTTATAGTAGGCTGACCCAGAATTACTTTGTTTTGGAGACAGGAAGGTGAAGAAATTGTCTTAGACCAGAAAGAGGTTTTCTCACTGTAACTTTGTGATGAATCCAGAGTGAAATAGTTCCAGTCCCACTAGAAGCAGAAGCCTTTTGTCTTTGGTCAAGGGAAATCCTCAGCTAGTGGCTGTGGTCTCTCAACTTTTGGATGGATGGGCCTGAGATGGGAGACTTATATAAGGACATTTCCACAACACTGGATTTTTTAAGTAGTAATTTAAAAAATGTTTTTTCAACTCCCTGCACTGAAGGTAAAGAGGTATCACTGTACATTTTTAGGTGGGACATGTGTGCTAACTGGCTACCTTTTCATGCCATTAGGATCTAAAGCTCTAGTTGTAATGCATCATTCTTAGGATTTCAAAACTCTTAATGACCTTTAGGTTATGGAGAACCAGAATATGAAGGCAGGCTGCAAATCGCAGTCCAGCTTTGAACCTGTTGGAACAGATTTTAAGGGTCGGTGCTATTATCTGCAGCTATCAGTTCAGAAATTATCTCAGATGTATGCTTGCTGTGTCCTGGCTTGTGGATAAAATGGTAATGAGGTGAACTGCTCAGGTGTGGCATAAAATGCCTAATTTTAACAGAGAACTAAACAAAAATATTTTTGAACATTTAAAAATAAACTCTAAAATATTTTTCTGTAGTGAAGTTTGATCTAAATGGGAAGGTGTAGCATTTTAAGGCTTTTAAAATAACTTTACATGGTTTTGGCTTTTTTTACTTATAGATAAAATATGACCATTCTTTGCTTATGATGCTAATTTCTTCCTGTCTTCAGTGGTTATATTTGTATCTTCAGTGTTCAAGAAGTTTTTTGATGCTTGTTGACAACAAACTTTTATTCCCTGCAAAATGCCTCATGCTTTGGACATTAGTAAAATAGGTTTTAAAGAGTAGTAAGAAGTGTGTAGTCAGTTTGACCATACAAATAAACAGTTTAGAAGGATCCTAGGGTGATCTTACAGACGCAGTGTTTGCTTCTAAATCAGATAACCCAGGGGTCAACTAACTTCCATAAAGTGATTATGAAACCAAAGCAGATGAGAGGGAGGAAAAGAAGAAGATAATCATGAATCTTGGAAGTTGAATGCAGGTATTCTTGACAGTTTTCAGAACAGGTATTTTCTGAAAAAGATTGTTTTGGTTTTCATTGAAGTTTAGTGCATGGCACCTAGATCTATTTTCAGAGTGGTGAGATGTGTTTTTCTTTATGTTCTCTGCCCTGATGTTTAGAGCTCAAGCATTTGTGACACTTGACATGAAAAATAATTGGTTTTTTCTCCACAGCTCTGGGAAAAGGCCCATACAAACTGGTCAGCTATTTGGATGGAAAACTTGTAATAGCAGTGAAATTGGTGGATGGTGTTGTTTACCCAGCGAAAGAAGATGATACTGTTCCTGGACATGTAGTGAGCTTTATGCTGACTTCAGGACTTTATAAACCCAAAGCACATGGTAAAATCACAATAACCTAGCATCTTAAATAAGACAGAGCCAACTCTGCCCTTGTGTTTAAGAGTAGACCTGGGTCAAAAAATACCTTTTCTTTATCTGTTAGCTGAATGTGCACTTGAATGTCTGCCAAAATTTCCTTTGGTGGGTTTCAGCTACCTTGTAGCTTTATAAACAGTTGAAAAGCAGCTGCCTCCCCAGCCCCCAGCCTTCGGAAGCACCAAACTGGTATCGCAGCCCAGTGCTCCTCATGTGTTGCTCCCTTTACCTCTCTTCTGGCGGAAGTGGGAAAGAATGGGAGAGAAATGTTGCAACAGAAATGCTCCCCACTTCCCTTGCTCTGCCACCATCACTGATTGTCTGCCCATGTGCACAGAGATGCCCTTTGGCACTAACTGAGCTCTCTAAGGGTGGGAGCTGCAAATTTGTCTTCTTCGGGTACCGACTTAAGTTTCCCCTGAAGGAACGTGTGGCTTCTTCAGCAGATGAAAGATGTGTTGCAGACCTTCAGACATGTACAGAAAGCCTACAAGAGTATATCCAACATTTGTGACATTAATTAAATGCTAAAGTTGTCTGCGCTACACAACTTTAATGCCCACAGAGCACTTGGGTATCACTAGTTTTACTGACCAGAGCCCCCTGATCAGCTCTTTGGACAGCCTGAAGGTGGCTGTCTTTGTGTAATCAAAGGAGGGATATGGGTCACTTAAAAAAATGATAAGCATTTGATTACTAATAGTGCTGTCTGTAGAACTGACACAAGAGCTCCTGTAACAGAATAGCTAGGGACAGATTTCTTTTATTAGTCATAGTTTTGAGGCACTTGTACATTGCGTTCACTTTATGTTTGGAAAGGGAAGGTCAGTCCTACTGTTCTATGCCCCTGTAAAAATGTCTTGCTCAGAATTTGACCTGGCAAATAGAATTTGCGCCTTATGGTCCGGTTTGAGTAAATGGCATTTCATCATTTGGTCATGAGGAATTTGACCAATCAGTATGATATATCATTTATGGGACATTCTTGCTTCTTTAGTACCTCAACCAAATGCATGTCTTATCAGTTTCAGGCAATTCCTGGATAATGGAGAGTTTGGGGCATTAATGCACTGATTGACTATAGAGCAGGTGTTAAAAGTCACACTGACTGTCCTTTGTTACTTATCAAAGAGCTACTTGCTACAGACAATTCATAAAAAGGCATTCCCTAGTACTGCTAGGTTTTTCAGATTAACTGAAGCTTTTATGCTCAGAAAACAAGGTGGTCTTCCAGAAGAGTTATACCAGAATGTGATAATATATCCTTTTAATAGAGATCATTTGTTTTCTATGCATTTTTTTTTTAAGAAATGCTACCCGGTCCTGGAGGGTTAGTTGATTTTACAGTAGATTAATGGCTGTTTTCAAGAGAATAGCAGAGTTTACAGCAAAAGAGAATGAAGTAATTCTGTGAGCAACAGATGCCTGTAACAGGCTCAAGATCTGATGCCCTGCAATTGGCTGTACAGAGGCTGCTTGAAATCAGAAGTTCTGCAGGGTAAGGTATCATGAGGGAATATTTGCCAGAAGACTTTGCTGTAATAGTCTTAGAGGGAGAGCTAGAGAGCTGAATGCAAAATACAGTTTTTAAATTTATTTTTAATGAAAGGTTGAGCTTTTAAGCTATCAGTTCCTGAAGGCAAATGTTACTTTTAAAGCTAGTTAGATGGAGTTAAAGTTTTTATTAAGGAAATGGCTTAGTAAAGACTGTAAATTAAGTTCTGCTTGACTGCAGGACTATATTCCTCTATCCTGGTGTGGGCAAATGTCTTAATCTCTTCGTATTCCTGTTGGAATCCGTAGAGTATTTAGAAAACTAAAAAACCATCACGATCTAGCACTCCGCAATCCATACATAGTGTATTTTCTTACAAGATTCAGGGTGTTTTCACTGGTAAGGCCAAAGTCAATTTTCATTCCTCATGCTGCTAGTATCAGTAGTGGTACATCAGAATGTGCTTAGTTTATTATGTGTATATCAGCAAGTAAGTAAGTTCTGTGTGCTTTCTGCTGTTTTGTTTTTTCAGATTCCAACTTGATTTCATTTGAAACAGCTGAGAGACCAAATTATTTTCTTCAGCTGGTCTCCAATAATACTCTTGTTCTTTCTAAATGGAAAAAATCGGAAGATTTTCACAACAGATCTACATTTGTCATTCACAAGAATACGTGGCTTTCGGGATACAGTTCCTTTGAGTCATTTGCAAAACCAGGATACTTCATCCACATTTCAGCCTCTTCAGTTGAGCTTTTAAAGTACCATCATTCAGAGGAGTTCAGACTGTCCACCCTTTTTAAACTTGTAGGTAGGTAATTATACTTGAATTTTATGAAAAGCAATTTTCTCCCTGTGCAAATCCAGGCTAAATGGTGTTGTTATTTTCAGAGGTGATGAGATTGCTTACCTCTCCCCTACATTACTGGGAGATGTGGGTACTCTGGAACATCCAGGCTGAAAATACTTTTCCCTGAGCATTGTAGCGAAGATGAGATTCTGTTTTCTTGTGAAAAGCCATTAAATAGCTTTTTTGCTATTACAAAACAATTTTGTTTTATTTGCCTAATGGGTTTGGAAATACATATCCTAGTGTATATTTTCTGGGAAATACTTGCTGTGGAGGTGGTAAGAAAATTCTTTAGGAGTAGAACATTCATGCTCATAAATAATGGATTCACAAAGGGAATAGAAAATAACTGAATGGATCTCTAAAAGTTAAGGTCTGTGGACAAAATTTAGCAGCAGGCAGAGGAGAGGAAGAGAGAGATTTCTGTACAGTGAATTCTCATTGCTAACCTTGTGGCCTCCTCAGGAGTAATGCCATCCAGTGCTAAGGACATGGCCTGTAGGTTACACCTTTCAAATCTCATTTTCTCTTGAAAAACACCTTGACTTTTATCCACTACCCACTCAGAGATGCTCTGTCGGTTGGGATGTTAACTCCCCAGTGTTTCAGTCATCATCTAGTTGGAGGTATTTCACCTCTTCTTGGGGATCTAAATGTCCATTTCCCTCATTTTCTTGAACAGCTACAGCTCTTGAATACAAAACACAGACTGCTGTTTCTACCTACTTGACAGATTCCCATTCCCATAATAGTTCCATTCCACTGAGACATTAGGAGCAGAAACGAAGAAGATATTCACCCTGAGGACCCCTTCACAGGACCCCTTCCCTTTCCTGGATGTAGATGTTGCTCCTACAAGAACTGATGACAAAAACACACACATTAAAAAATCTTGTCAGTTAAGCTCTTTCCTTTTCTTTTTTTAGATTAGGAAGGAAAAGAAATAATAACAGTTTTTACATATTGTTAAACAAGTGGAACCGTGCACTGAAATGAAGATACAGGTCGTGCAACAGGTCTGGCAATATGTGCAAGAAGTTATATTAGCCTATAAAATAAAGCAAGGCAGATTATTCATGTAACCACTGTTTGCTTTAGTGTTTGCTTGCCTTGACACATCACGTACATCAAACATATTCATATCACTTTATGAAATTTAGTGACAACAATTACTCGCTGAAACCAAGTGTAGTATATAAAATTCCAAGATCACTGCAAGTGATTATGTGCTAAAACTTTTTTATTGTACCATAGTTTTAAGTGCATTAGTAATTTGTTTATATGGATAGCAGAAGTGTTTTAATAAGTGTTCCTGGCAATACCGTGTTTTAAAGTAAGTTGTTCCTTCTCTGAAACTGAAATGTGTTTTACAAGCAAATAAAGAAAATGAAATATTGTATCAAAAGAAGCATGGCCTGGCCATGTTTTACAGTGACCGTGTTGAATTGTGGCGTAGACAAACCTGAAGCAGCCTCTGATATCTATGACAGAAGAGGCCAACTGTATGCCTTGTGGAGCTTCTTGTTATCAAAACATTGAATTAAAGTGTTAATGGTGTCATTGTGAATCCGCCAATGTTTTGCAGTACATTATGCTGACAGCCTAATGCAGCTGTTGACTGGCACACTTCAACTTCAGAAAAATGACAGATTTTGTCATTGCCAAATGCCTGTTGCCTCTTGACAAATGCTTGTAATCACAGAGCTGTTGAGGTTTTTGAACGGCAGAATTAGAGGGCTAATGCTCTTACCAGGATGTTCATACAGAATTTCAAGCAAGGAACTTTTTTTGGACCTAACAAAAATATCTCCTTAGTCTTTTATCTTTGAGGGAGGAATGAAGAAGGTTAAAACATGTTCCAATTCTCAGTGGTCATCCATTAACACGGAATGGTATGTCTTTTCAAGTGTGAAGTCTTTACCCTCCAGTCTTTATACCAAAAAATCCTATCTATGCCAATGGAAAACTAAAACAATTTACCTCAGCAAGTGGGATCAGATCAAATGATCAAGAGGTATTTCATTAATCACCACATCCGAGGGCTTGGGTTTCAGGGTTTTATAAGCAGAGGAGCATAGGGCTCCAATCTTTCTCCAGTGTACTTTCACAAGGGCCAGCCTGCTGATGTAGGGTAATTACATGGTCTAAAAATACAGCAGCATTTGTTTAAGTTAATGGAAAAGTTACACCAGCTCCAGAGTGCGCAGGCAAAAGCGTATTGAGTTTCCTGCTGACTATTGTAAATGCTTTGCATATTAGATCAGAAACTCTTCAACCGGGAGCAGCTATTCCTGCGGAATCAGAGGATAAATATCAGGAGCAGAATAATAGGCCCAGTAAATCCCCTTGGCCAGAAAGTTCCTCATGAGACTTCTTCGTGCTCTGTGACGCACGTTCAAAAGAAAGAATTTTAAGTGACCTGATCACCACAGCAGTAGATACGTATCTGTTTAAAGTCAGCTGACGAGTCACTTTTTCCAGTTTCATCTCAATAAATATTGTCACATTGGGACAAGCCGAGGCTGTGAAGTATTTGCCATGAGAGGTCACTTTGGCTTTAAAATTGGGTTATTTTCATTATACTTCAATTTTTCTGCTGTCCTGTTCCCAAAAACATTTGAGGAAATTGACTAGAATGCTGAGTTTTGATACGTAGCGTGTACTTATTCTCAAGAAAATATGGTTTTGCGTTCTATTCAGGAATTTTTTTACTGGCAAATAAACTGGTATGCGCTCAGTCAAAAGCAAGAATACCCTTGGTCTTACCAGATGGGCAAGCACAAAGGTGTCATGTAAGAGCAATCAATTCCTGTTTGAGATTGCTGGGAAATAAGTGTATGTAGGGAATTTATGACCTTTTTATGGATATAGCTGCTGTTTTCTTACCCTTTTTAAAAATAATGTGCTCAAGCTAGTTACCTTTTATTTTTCATAGGATTATCAGCTGTTTAAGATCACTATGAGTTGTTTTTATGTATATTATAAAAATATGACTTGCCCTGTATAAACTTGGCAACAAAGTTATTAATAATGCTAGTTATGTGCTTTAATAGCTAACTTGCTGTAAATATAAGGCCTGTTTTAGAGCGAATTTTCAGCTAAAATTAAAATCTCAACATGCACTAAGTATAGGCACACTGCACAGAGGCATTTTTCAGTGTTGAGGTTTTATACAGAGCAGTTTTGGTTCCTTTTAATCTTGGTATCTTAATTAACTGAATCACATTGAGGAAACATGGTACAAAACTGAAAATTAAATACATTTTAATGAAATTTTTTTTTACAAAACCATCTTTTTACCTCAAGTCAGTTTTACACATGATACTGCTGGCTATTTTAACTTCAGTTTACTCTTGTCTATTTCCATCAGTAGAATTAATTTTCTGGAGTGTCCTGATTCACTCATTATGAGTTGCTGTTGAGCTTGATTTGAGCTCATGTGCTTTGTTGGCCCAAAAGATCATGACATGGGCCTTGGGGCTGGAAAATGCTGAGTGACTGCTGTTGTACCTGCAAATCCCATGTGTGTCACTGAACACATCTGCTTGGAAGCTCCTGGAGTCAGACTGAGGTTACTGTACAATAACATCTTTCCTTTTTATACTACGAACACAAACATTGGACCTACCATTTTTGGCTAAGTAAATAGGAAGAGATTAAAGAGTTGCATTAACATTTTAATAGTAAACCGAACCGTAAGTAGATGAGAGGTAGGTTATTACACTTTGCTTTCAGTGATGATTTGGCTGGGCACAAAGTTTAATTTTTCCAGTGATGTTTGCTTACATTTCTCTTTGCAGAAACTTAGAAGCCATGAGCAGGGTTTGTTACTAGTTTGTGTGCTTTAAGTGGGTAGATAGGATTTCATGTTTCTAAACTTGTAACTGAGGAGACAGGCAACCTAAGTTACCAAGCAGAGTTTTGCCTCCATTATAAATAGAACTAACTCTAAAGCAATTTTTGTGCCTACTAGATATTTTTGGATTTTGGGTTAAAGTAGCAAAAAAAGAAAAAAAGTCTCAGGTAAGAAAGAAAATCCAAATACTTGATTTTTTCAATATTTTTTCAAACTTTTATTTTAAATACAGGCTTTTATTGACACTGGAACATTTCAAATTTTAGAATTCATTTTTAAGTAAATAGCCATTTTTTGAGCATAACTTGGAATTATTCGTAGTACAGAGATTCTAACAATGGCACATTTTTTCCCTGTGAGGTAAAAGGTGGGATAGATAATTAAGGTGGGATGGGCTTGTGAGCAGTAGGAGTTGTCAACTCACAGGAAAAAGTAACTAAGTTAATAAGAAAGAACCCCATGGTCTGTAAGTGATAAAATATTAAAAATCTTCATTAAAAAGTAGTAACTGCTGTTATCCCAGTATTATTTTTGAAAGCCATGAACAAGAAAATAATAAGCTACAGGGAAGAAAATGCTTCTCTGATGTCCAAGAAAGTGAGAAAGCAGTGGAGTTGAGGAATATCTTTTAATATATTTTATCTGTCAGTGTGCATGCCTGTGCTCCTACAAGGGGTTTCTGCTGTACTGTAGCGTGTTGATGTGCTCAGCTCCTGTTGGGTAAGAGAACTGTGGGCTCAGCTGGCATGTCAGCTGGAGCCACTGTCACCCAGGACATAAGTCACCATTGTGGAAAGGATTTGCTGTGTCACCAAACAGAAGACAAATGCTGGTAGACTTCACAAGGAGACACATGGTTATCTCCAAATGCCATGACGAATCCTTTTGAAGAACACATGCTTGATACGAGAAGCTTGATTCATTGTCTGTAAACTGTGTATCATTGTTTTGTTGTGAGTGAACTCTGCTGTTGCACAGTAAGCTCGTGTTACTGGTTGCTGGAGGGGGAATTTAAGTATTAAAAAAATGGGAAGCATGAGGTGGAGGTGGCTGAACAGACCAAGTGACTTCAGCCATTCCTCATGTGGCTTCCCCTCAAGGCCCTTCACCATCTTCATTGCTCTCCTTTGGGCACTCTCTAACAGCTGAATGTCCTGTTCTATATCGTGGTGACCAAAACTGCATGCAGGGCTTGAGGTGAGGCTGCACCAGTGCAGAGCAGATGTCTTTGTGCTGTTTTTTATTTTGTTTTACAGTGGCTAGATCCTTAGGATGCTCAGGCATTCCAGAAGTTAGGTGAAATAGTGAAAACTTTAAATATGACGAATGGCTGAACTGATGTTTTCCTAATACTCTAAAGAATTTTCCCATAATTCATAGCAGAACACAGATGTCATTATACCTTATGTGTTTACAGAGACATCCTGAAAACTTTCTGAGAAAAAGGAAATCGATTCATACTGATACTCACCTCTTGCGGTGGTGATTTGGTGGACTCTTTAATGTAATTTGCACACTAAAAACACTGATACAGCTCTGCCTGGCATAGTCAATTCTCTAAAAGCCCTTGACTGGAAAATTAAATGAGCATTGGTTCTCCAGCTCTTTGAAAGCAGTTTTAATGACCAGGTTCACAAATTCTTCTGTTGTCCGTCGTTCTTTTTGTAGAAGTAGAGACAAAACTGGCAAACAAGCATGACTTCATTCATGACTGAAAACAGCATTTATGTACCACTCAACAAATGCTATGGATTTATGTGGAGATTCACCCTAAATCCTACCAAGGCATGCAACACCACCAAACTCTGTGAGCTTAGTCTGTAGGAAAGCTTGAGGAAAATGTGGCTATCATTTCATAAAAGTCCAGGTTCATTTGGGGAATGGGAGATGGTATGTTAATGGTATGTTAATTCATGGTCACTGTTCTGCTAAATTGAGAAACTATCATTCTTCATCAGGTTACAGTATGTCTTCTGCAAGCTTGTGCTTTTATTGAGTTTGAAACTTTGTGGTTAATGGTCAGTTTTGTGGCCAGAGTTAAATGCTGTGGATTCATCTCCATACTTAATCTAGGGTACACTAATGAATGAGATTTCCTAGATTCAACTTGGATTTACTGTTATTGCTGGTTATTGCTACTGCTGGTGATTGCCTATGCCAACAGGTCTCTGATATGTTCTGTCATTCTGCCATACGTCTTTTGTCCTTAAACCTTGTATTTCTGCTGTGTATTTTCTTTTGTCATTAAACCCTACTACTTGACTAGTCCATGTATACAAAACCCCATACAATAGTCAGCAAAATGTACAGAAAAAATTCCCTTTCTTCCTTAGATTCACATAACTTAAATTGGTTTCACTAGATGGGGTCACAGAATAATTCAGTGATGTGTACATAACTTCCTATGAGAACATAATAAATGCATTTTTTTACTGTCATAAGAATTGTGCTTTTAAAAGCAGTGACAAGTTGCATCCCTGGATAAAATGAGATGTAAAACGAGTAACACTAGATGGCAACATACACATCCTCTTGTCTGAGTTTGATTTATATTTTTAAGAGAATTATTTGTATTTTTAAAAGAAGACATTAATGGTTAGTAATGACAGGGAGACAATTACTTGTAAGTGCAGATTCCCTAAATTGCAGGAAGAAAAATTTCTCGGTATCTTCAGGGAAAACTTGGCTGTCTTCAAGAAGGTGGACAAGAGCTGCTCTTTGTATCTCAGTCAAGCAAAGATCAGGAAAACTTAAAAAAAGTCTTCAAAAGACCAAAAATAGAAACTCTAAGTAGTCAGCATTTTTTTTCTGGTGTTTAATGTAAACATTGTTTGAGAGCAGTTACTCATTGTAGGCTCGAACAACATTGTTGTGAGCTCAGGTTTACCAATTTAGAGGGGACACACATATGATGATGGTTGTCTTCTGCAGGCATAAATGTACAGGAAGTGTCACTGCCCTGACCTGACTGCTGCTAGAAGGAGCTGGGGTGGGCTGTCATAGTGCAGGGACTGAAATCCAGACATATCATGTAAATCTTGCAGGTGTTGGAAGAGCCACTGGGCTAATGCAGCACTGTGCAGGAAACCATTCTGCATGGAGATGGGGAAGGCCTGGAGTGCATTTGAATTTGTTTCCATTATGTGACGTGAAAGTCTTTCAATAAACACTGTGTGTATAGATGCTATAGTGGATGTAAGGCAAGCCTCTTAGTGATATGTATGTGTGTGCTTCTAGAAATATAAGAATAACAGATCTTTGTTGTTTTTCAGATGTCAGATTTAAATTTCTGTCTCGTTCTACGTGTGAGTGGCGTTATGATTCCTGCACAAGCCCTTGTTTCAAGACATGCAGGGACCCTTTGGGAAAAAACTGTCAGACAGTACCAAAGTAAGTGTCTGTATTTTTATGGAAAAGTGTGTAATTTAGGCAAGATACTTAGGCAGAATAAGAATATGAGGGCCCAAATGTACACTTAATATATCAGGATTGTGTTGTTGTGTAAGGAGGTGAGTGAAAGAGAAAAGAAATGGAATAAAACCTGCTGCTGCAGCCACATACAACTGACATTTCAGCCTTTAGTGTACTATCAGGTTCTGGAACGACTGCTGTATTTGTAACTTTCATTTTGGGAGGTATTATAGAGTATTAATAAAGAGAGGTTATCACAACTTTATTTCAAATAGTTGTGCCCCTGCTTTTCCATTATGTCATTGCAACAGCCGTATCTGGCCTTGCCTTTCCCTCCCAACTGGAATTTGTGCTAAGTCTGGTAAAACTGACATTCAGATTTTGACATGTAAAGATACTGGGTATTTCTTCAGCAATAATATTCACTCTTGAACCTGTGACCATTCATGTCAAAAGCTGAGTGTCACAGAGTTCATGCGTTACCTTAGATCTGAGTGAGAATGGCAGTCATGGCAATGGCATTTTGAAGGAGTGCACTGAGGTGAACCAGACTGTCTGCTTAAACATACTTCATATATAGATCGTTTTCCTAAAATTGAATGCTTGATGCAAAAGGTACTGTTCAACTGGTTAATACTGTTTTTCTTTTAGAGTGGAAGGATGCATCCCTGCCTGTCCTCTCAACATGTTGCTGGATGAAATCACTCAAAGATGCGTGTATTTTGAAGACTGTATGTCTGAAAACTTATATATATATTGTGTATTAGACTTAGCTTATTAATTTATTAGTTCTTTAGTCATAATTTCAAGTATCAGTGCCTATGTTTGTGTAACCATGACCTTAGTTATGTGAAACCTGAGCTCACTAAACACACGTTTTAGTTAAAATAATTTCATTCCTCAAAAATATTAGACAAATTTTAAACTAAGAAAGATGTTCTTTCTTCACAAACCATTTCAGTAGCATTAGATGTCAAGCAAATGATTTAATGAATTTATTTTTAAATTTGTCTGTGAGCTTTAGAAGTCTAAGGGCAACTGAAAAGACCAGTTATGTGTGTTAACCTAGAACACTGCTCGCTCCATCACTATAATTATTCAGGCATTCCAGGCTGTTTTCTTGTGTCTTTTTTTCAGGCATTGAACCTGCAGATGAGAGCCCGCCTTTGCTTCTCAGCATTCAAACACCAGCAGTTCCACATTTAACACCAAGCGCAGGTTTGGCAGTGATCAGTGAAGAGGTCTCTTCATTTCCTGTACCTGAAGCAAAGGACATGGAAACAACACTTGCTACAAAATTGCAACTCACTGCAACTACAGGGAAACCGGAATTTTCAGCAATTACATCTCATAAAACAATTCCAGCCATAACTTTATCACCAAATATTTCTTCACAGTCAACAGAAATGACATCTGGGAGAAGCACTACAGCAACGACTGGGACAACAAAATCTAATGTAAGCTTGCCTGCTTCTGTTGACATTTCCCCTTTGTTTCCATCTACTGTCAGTTCAGAAACTTACACAAAGATACAGCTGATCAGTAGTGGCTCCACTAAACTGCCGAGGGCTACAGAACCTCAGACAGCAGCTGCTACGCATGCAGTGACCACAAGCACAGAATCAGAAAGCAAACCAATTGCTACTTCTGTTTTTACTGGGGCACCACTTATACTTAGAACAACAGAAATGCCAGTCAAAACTAAAATAATGGAATTATCAGAAATGGCCACAAGAACACCTCCCACAAAAGAAGCACAAATAAAACCAGAAGGACTTGCAACATCTACACCCAGTTCATTTGAATCAATAACAGAAAAAGCTACTGCATATCTGCCACAGTTTTCCACATCACCTCTGGACGTGCCTTCGTATACACCACCAGTAAACTTAACAGGAACTTCAGAAGAGACAAAAATAAGTGTAGAACAGTCTTTTACCACAGTAGCTAATGTTACAGTGGCATCATTTTCTCCTATACTCACTACTTCATCTTTGTTGAAGCCAGTGACTTCAGCAACAACAGAAGCAGCAGCTGGTTTAAGCAAACAGAGTGTGAAGACTACATTTTCACCACCATCCATGCCACCTGTTTCATTAGGAAAGGCAACTACAGAACCTCCTCTTGGAATGGTTCAACACCTGGCTGGTACTCCAGATGTTCCTTTCACTACCACTTTAGGTCCAAAGATGACAACTCTACACACTCAAGAGAGATCATCAGAAACAACTTTGTCATCATTTACAACTCATGAAAAGGAAATCCCAAAAATAACACCTCATGTGGAGCATGTGCAAAGTTCCTATTTCCCTCCCTATTCACCACATCCTAGTTCTAGTACTGAAAAATCCTTCATTCTTTCTACAAAGAGACCTGCAGTGTCTGCTCCTAGTCCTGCTTCTCCAGCTTCAGGTGAATTTAAAAAAACATTTAAAACTGTTTCAACTACAGGGTATCCCTTACACCCAGTTCTAAACACAACAGAGTTCCTGACTACATTATATGCTAAATATGCTGTCATGGCTGAGACTGTCAGTGTGACACCTTTGTCTGTTAAGGTAACATCCAAAATAACATCCCCTCTTGAATTAGCAACAAAGTCAACTTTGTTTTCTGGAAAAATATCTACTGAATACGAGTCAGCTCTGGTTTCAAGAACAGTGAAGACAAGCACCCCAGCATATTCAGGTAGTGTTACCACATCAGCAATGAAAACCAAAGAAACCACCACAGCTCCTTTTGTAGCTACAGAAAGAGAATCATCTCAAAGAACGTCTATCACTGGATCTGCACTTGCTCTCCTTAGTGGGACTGAAACCACTTTGTTGACAACACAGCCTGATAAATCACAATTAGAAAGTATTACTACCACCTCTACTGGAAAGCCATCTGCTTTGACTTTTTCACCATCAAGTTCTCTAATCTCTTTAAACATTTCCCTTCCTTCACTACCCTCAGATGGAAAAGAAGAATCTCTGATGACTCTCAGTCCAATGCATACATCCCATGGAATAACCTCTTTATATCCAAGAACAACTCTACCAAAATCTATGTTAACAACTGAAAAGACCTCTCTAGTCCCAAGTTTCTCTGTCTTATCTACTTTATTAGAACAATCAAGTTCAATAACAACAGTATTAGACAAAAAATCACTAGTGACTATCACTAATGCTACGTTCTCCCCGTCCTCTGAAATCAGTGGTCAGCTCATAACAACTGAAAAAATAATGACAGGCAAAGAAAAATCCTCTCTGTCCCCTTCTGTTGCACTTCCAGTAACAAAATCTTCTTACACTTTCTCCACCTCTCAGTATATAGGAGATAAATTAGTTTCTTCACCTTCTTTAACACAGCTGCTACCAAAAGTAACAACCACACCAAAATATTCAGTAGAAACTAAAATGGTTTCTACAATGTTAAAACCTACAGTCCAAAGTTTAACAGAAGCAGTGAAACTTCCAGCAGCTGCAGGTCAGCCATCCCTGCCTTCGTCTTCACCAGGTGCCTTCTCCTTGCAGACATCTTCAGGAGATAAACTTTCAGTACAGACCACAAGGACCACAGGTATACCACCTTCTTCTACTCAAAAGGCTACAGAACTTGGTCGTCAGACCTCTGAACCTTCATTGATGAGCCAAGTTCACCAGTATCCTGCAGAACCTCTAACAAAATCCACTGGTCAGCCACAGCCTGTATTTAGCACAACGGAAGCTACAGTAGAACTGGCTTCCTTGTATCCCTTGATGACCTCACTACCTGAAGGCACTCATTCAAGTATGTTACCTACCTCAGTAGGTCCTACGAAAATTATCTTACCAACTCAAAAATATTTGCATTTAACTGATTCAGTCACGCAGCCACTTGTATCAAGAACTTCTGTTTTGCAGCCTACAGTCCCAGTTAGAACAACAGCTGACTTGATTTTTGGCACCAAAATTCCCCCTGTCTCACCAGAAGTGCTTGCTGCTTCCTCTTTAACAACAATTAAAACAGAACCTTTTCCTTCATTTTCCACACAAAAGGCAGCTACAGATCTAAAATTCACGCATCGTGCCTCGGTTACGGAAACGATTGAAGCATCACCTTCACCAGATTCTGAGTCAGCCTCTTCAATGGTTTTCCTACCAAAACCAACAGAAATTCCCGTTGCGTTGGGATCCGCATCAACCTGGAAGAGCGGCACAGAGAAAACTGCAGTGTTGCCTAAGCAGGTCACACCTTCAGCCACCACCGACAGTTCCATGATCCCACCGAGTACAGCCTTGTCAGCTGAGGCCGGTTCATCAGCTGCAGCTTCAGGCTCTCCAGCAATAAGCAGTGCTGGGCAAATTGAGTTTGAAACTTCAGCAGCTTCAGACAAAGCAGCAGCAGTCACAGAGCCCATCACCACCTCTCTTTCTGTTACTTCAGAAGCAAAAGGAGCCTTGCCCCTCGACACAGTAAAGTCAGAATTAACAACAGGATTCCAATCTGTCCTTACTCAAGGTGTTACACCTCAGACATTTTACCCTCCATATTTCACAAACACAACTTCAGTTCTGCCCACTGTACATTCATCTGCTGAATCAAAACCATATTCTTCTATAGCTCCATCATCAGTCAGTACTACTCAAACTTCACAACTTGAAATAACATCTGAGATGCAGACACCTTCTGTGGGTTCATTGCTAATGATATCTGATCATCCAAATGACACAGCAGCTCCATCAGTTTCCTTGTTTACTTCTTTATCTACCAAACCACTTCATGGCTTGACTACAGCATTTTCTGATGGACTGGCAACAGCTGAAGCCATGTCAGGAGCTGCAGCATCACCTTTTATGTTGCCTCGAGAAACAGCAACTCTTCAAACTTGTACAGTGAGTAGATATAAATAATTACCTGCCTGCTTTGGAATATGCCTTAGTTACTTTTACACACAGATTAACTGTGAGCCGTGCCTCCATCTTTAGGATTTAAAGTATCTGTATCAAAAAAGGGAGCCTGATTGTTGTCCATTATATCTGAAACTCTGGGTAACTTCATTATGCATAACATTTTTTTCCAAATGTTTTGCTACACTGGGTTTCACGCCTCAGTTTTCTGAGAGTGACTGTTACCAGAATGGGTTTTTTTTGCAAAATATGGTGTTTCATATTGTCCAGTGGCAGTGTTTTGTCATATTGCCCTCCTTAAAGTACATCTTTCCAGACATGTCTGTTATCATTCCTTCTTGTTTCCTTCCATGTTTTTGCTTCTCAACTTTTTAAATTGTGAAGTTAAAAATTCAGTAGTGCTGTTCTCATCTTTGCAACAGGACAACAGTGTTAATCTATCCTCAGAATGGTCAGGTTTTCAAAGCTGTTCTTCACTTGTAGCTTCCATCAGTGTCATGGGGATCAATAAGTATTCTGTACCTAAAGAATGTGAACCCCTTTTTAAACAAAACCTCTATAATATTGTGATGCTAGCTTGGTAAGAATGGTAACCTCTGTCTTTTATTGAATCTGCCTTAGCCAATCACAGAGAGTGAGTGCATAAAACACATTTGTTTGGATGGACAACTGATCCAGGTTAATAAGTCGCAGAACTGCCCATACAATGCTACTCAGCCCAGCTGTGGAGTTTTAGGATTCGCTACTCAAACGAATGGTGACAAATGCTGCCCAAAGTGGGAATGTGCATGTAAGTTTTAATCATGCAACACTTTTGAAGTACATTCAGGTAACAATTTAATGCATGTGTAAGAAGGGTAAGAACTTATGCTTCTATACCATAGCATAGAAATAGAAGATACACATTGTATGAGTTACTTATTGTCTAAGGAAATCTATAATTGTAGTTTTACATCCAGGGAAAAAAAATAAAAACGGTCCTTTATTGTACTCAGCATTAGGTATCTGCAGTAGATATGTTCACGTCTGACTTAGACACATCTTGTCATCTCTCTAATCAGGGGACATCTAATCAATACAGACTTTTTGGTTCATTTTATGACTACTTCAGGATGAAAAGATTCCCTAGACTGTTAACTACTTCTGTTAGCAGTTTGGGGACTCTGTACTGTAGTCACTCCCATCAGTTACCTAGAATTGGGCAGAAAGAATTCAAACCTTAAAGAAAATTCAATTTAGTTCATCATAGCAAGTAAAGTATGCAGTGATAAGCAATTGGAACTTTTGCTTAGGCTTTAGAGCTTGAAATAACTCGGAGTAGAATTCCAAGCCCATCGAAACACAAAAGATTTAGCAATAAGACTGACGAAAAATTAAACTTTTCCACCTTAGGAGCAAGACTACAAGGGAACCATGGATGTGGCATGATCTGCTGTTGCTCCTAATTTTTCCTGGTTTGGGGTTTGTAAAAATTGCAAACCTTTGTTGGCAAGAACTGTAAGGACATAGCTGATTGCAGAGGTCTGCAGGTTGTCCCACTGAAAATATGCAGGATTTGATTCTGCTGTCCGTTTACAAAAATGCAACAACATCAAATATGTGAAAATATGTGCTGCATATATGAAACTCTTAGCTAGTTCATCTTACAAAATTTATTGTTTTCTCTTCATATTTTGTAAGATTTACCGGAATTCTAAAGTAAGTTAGAAAAACCATTTAATTTTTTTTCCTTAGGTCGTTGCACCATTTTCTCTGATCTGAGCATTGTAACCTATGATGGAAATCATTTGGCTTTATTCAAAGAAGCATCCTACATTGTTAGTCAAACTCCAGATGAAACTATAACCATCCGTGTCCTTGACTGTAGAATGGTAACTAACATTTATCAGCTAACAAAAGGTGTTAGGTACTGCTAATAACATGTATCTGAAAAGCAAGAGCATAGTAAATACTTCATATCATTGTTATTATTTACTTCTGTGCAATATCTATGAATTGTGCTTGCATTTTCCAATACTTATGAATTGCATAACACTCTAACACCAGACTATATATGCACAGTTCCTTGTGAAACAGCTGGAAGATGAGAGGTAGGTCCATGTTATCCTATGGTATGTGTAATATGGACAAGGTGATGAGAGATTAGTGTATGTACATCATTAGTCACTTCTGTGAGTGCAGTCTTATTATAAATACCACCACAATTGTACCAGTATATCACCAGTCTCTTTCAGTGCAGGGTTTTTATCTATGTTCATATGGAGAAACTTGGACTGGAAGCACCAATCTTCAGAGCCATAAAAGACTGTAGGAATGCCAGGCTGAATTAGAGCACCCTGTGCATTCCAAGTTTCTGACACAGGAGTAAGAGAAAAAGCCTAATGGGAATCCTGTCTAATGGGTAGTGTGGGTTGGCTTTCCTCATGAAAAGTTGATTTCTTGTGAGCCTTTATAAAACTCCTTAAACTTTAGTTTCTTCTGTGAAATCTAGGTAATTCGATGTCTGTATAAATGTCTGTTGCAAAGTTTGGCCCCAAGTTTCACTTTATGGAAGTTAATTTTAGAGGCTCAGTATGACTGATATGCAGGCGATATGTTTGTGACTTTCAGATTTGTTTTCCTCTTGTATTCAGTATTTTCTGTTTTATTCAACCCCTTGTAGCTCAGGAAGTATGCATTTATTCCTGATCCATTACTTCTGTGCTGGACATATCATACAGATTCATCATTCCCAGTCTCATTCTTGCCAACCTTCAGATATGTAATTCATATTTTTTTGTGTCCAAACAGATAGTCCACCATATTTTTTTCCCTGAAAACCTGTATTTCTGTTGTAATTTCCAGATTGTGTGATATAGCACAGTTGCTGAAAACAATGAGGTCATAGTATTTTGTTTGTTTATCCCGATAAACTTTGTAGTTTGACTTGAAACTGCAATCAACAATGGTTTTCCTTTCTTAGTACTTTAATCCCCAAAAATCCTCAATGTCCCAGTGCCTAAAACCAGTAAGTAACTGATGTATACAGATTTTTCACATCATGGCTATGGGTGATGTATTTTTGCTTTCTCCACAGAGTAATTCGAATTCCACCTCTTTGTGCCTGGCAACGTTGAACCTAACCTATTTATCAAATCAGATTATTATCAATCGTTTAAGTAGAAAAGTAAGTATTTTGAGGGGTTTTATTTTCCTTTTAGATGACACCTTATTTCGGTAATCAGCTGCCTCCTCACGTGGATACTGAGGAATAGAGTAAAACACAATAGGTCATATGATTAATTGCTCCAATTTTTTAATTAAGTAAACTTTTCCTGGTAAATTCCAAAAGCCAAACTGTGATCCAAGTACAGTTAATTAGGTAAGTCACAGAGCAAGGCACATAAACTGTTAGTGTCTTTGGTACCCATATTATCTTTATGGAGGAAAGCCTGACTGCTTCTGAAATTAGTTATGACTTAGATTCCTAAGCTGTCAAGAATCTGGCCTTAGTTCTTCTACCTGACAATTTACATGTCTTCCGTGTGTCTTTTAGATAACAGTAAATTCAAGGTCTGCTTGGCCTACTGTTAGAAAATATGGATACAAAGTTGAAGACTCAGGCTTCAAGTATGTGGTTGAGACCCCAACAAAAATCAGAATTCAGTGGTTTCACAACACAGGTGTGATGATTATTGAGGTCAATAGCACCAGAGAACCAAGAGCTTTGGGATTATGTGGTAAGTATAGAGTAGTGCAAGAAATAAAGGCTTTCAGATGCTTTGCTAGGGAGACACATTTTCCTAATTATATAAGCTATTTATTGCAGGATCTGTCCCATATCATTGCAAAGTTTAGGACTGATCATTAATTTTGTTAATTATTGAAGTTGTATTTGATATCTGTCCCTGTGATCACCTTTTGCCCACGGTGTTGCTTCTGTCTGTAACCTGTTTGAACCACAGGCATGATTGCTGTTACCAAACCCAAATAAGTAAGACAAGTCTAAATCCGTAATTTCAAATATGGTCATTTACAGATTTAGTGTTTGATATTCATCCAGTAGGAAGTAGTACATGCTGTTTTCAGTTTCTAGAGGTCAGAATTCCCAGGAAATGTAAACTTGAGAGAACTAATCTTAGTTTAACTGTTGGAGAAAATACTTCAGAGGGAATTTCTTAATAATGTTGCACTTTGTTAGGTCTGTTCAATAGTTTCCCCTGCTTTTTCGTTTTCTGAAAAGCACAGCCTTGAATAAGCTGGGGGTGTTATAGCTCTTGCAAGCATATATTTGTTGATGTAAATCCCCACTGTGGTAGCTGAATCTGCAAATTTATCTGCTGTAAATTGGAGCTGGAAATCAGGATTAAACAGATCATATAAGTACAGTGGATATCTTTCCAGTTTCAGAAGGGGCAAATGCCTGTGGCTCAGTATCAAATGCCAGGAATAGCTCAGTCCAGCTTCCAGTCCCGCTCACAGAAACGTGCTTCTCACAAAGAGAGTATGAATTTACGCCATTTTGAAATTTGGTTGTTATCTGTAATTTTGCCCTAACTTCTGTTTTCAGTATTGTCCTCACTCTGTTTGGCTAATTGTTACTGTAGTTAGATCAAACAGAAACAAGAAAGTGAAGACAGCGGATTTTTATAGTAAGCCTGATTCAAGTTATCCAGAAAATCTCTTTTGCCTTTGCCTGTTTGATTACTGTGATAGGGAGGATGGGGAACATTACATTCCTGGTTTACAAGGCATTTTGACTAGATGACAACACACTTCTGTGGATGGTGTTGCAAGTATAACTTCCTCAGAGAATGTGCTGTGTATTTCTGGTGGTCACCTCTGACTGGGAGGTTCTCTGCATAAGTCAGCCTGCACAGTGCTGTCTGGTGCCACTTACAGAGCCTGCCTCCAATGAAACTTGTTGTACTGCATCTTTTCAGGGTGACTTAGTCTAGCCTAAACTCCTTTCTGTGCTTTCTGTGTTAGTGCCAATACAAAGCAGCATGCTTTCTCAAATATCTTTTAGCTGAACTGCGTTATTGGTAGGTCCTGATTTCTCAGCTTCATGGAAATGCTAAAACTGAAGAGACCATTACAGATTTGTAGCACAAGCATCCCTTGAAGGATTCAGAGACAACGGTGTTTTTTACAGTGCAAGAATTGGGCAAACATGGCAGCTGGTGAAGAGCTGGAATGGGAGATTAGGGATGTGGGAGGGGAACATGGACATCTCTATAGCAAAACCGGTGACAAAAATTTAAAGCATGTAAGTTCTAGTTGCAACTAGATCCTGCCAAGAAAAAATGTGAAGCTTTAGTTTTGCTGTGTTAAATCTCCTTGTCAATGTGTAAGAGAAGTGAAAAAAGATATCCCTGACATGACAGCAATCCTTTGAAATCTTTCAGCACCGTCACGTACTTTCTGTGTTGCGAATACAGACTCAAAAGGTTCAACCAGAAACAGTTTGGAAAGCTGTTTTACTCTCTGAATGCCTGTTGCTGCATCACTGATTGTCATCAGGAATTGCAAAAAGTGGTAAAACAGACCAGTTCTTTAGAAAAGGGTGAAATCCAGAAATACTTTTTTGAACAGATAAAGAATTAGGACTTCAGACGAAAATGTTCTAGAAGTTTGATACAAAAGTCTCAGAAACTGATTAGGAAGAAAGAATGGGGGACTGATCCACCATTCTGCTTTTTTCTACCTGCTGGTTTTTAAAGGACCTTCTGGGGAGACTGCTGCAATACTTGGATGTTCTTTGCTGACCACAGTCACTGCCCATGTTATGATGCTTCTTTTGCTCCAAAGTGTTTCAAAATTGCTGACTATCTTAGTTAAAACAGAAAGAAAAATATGATGCTGCCTTCTGAGAAGTGAATACAGAAAAGTTTGATTTTCTTTCTTTTTTTTCGTGCTGAGTGGTAATGATAAGTATAGCTAAAAGTGCAGAAAGCTGCAGTTTTATGGTACCTCTTAATGCAATAGATGCTGAAGATTGCTCAGGAGGGTAAGCAGAATACTGTACAGTATTTTCTGAAGCACAGTTTCAGATCAGCATCCTGGCATTTTATGGTTGTTTCCTTTCCTGATAACATTTACAGTTTTAATTTGTTGCTATACATGGAGGTGCTTTGCAACCTTTTTTAAAATACTTTTTTTTTAGTGTTTGTGCAACTGAGGAGGAAACTTTCAGTTTTTTATCTGTGTTCTTTGAGCATCTCTTTGATATGCAGGAGATTTCCTTTCAGAGATGCATCTTTACTTTTGCTTTCCTTCATTTTGCTGAATTTTGTCTATTTTGATCCTAACAAAGACTTTGTACATCTGTTGTAGGTTGTGATACTGTCATGTTGTATAAGATTTTGAAAAGGTGTTTACTTTCTTGAATATGCCACTTCAAACATATTTCCCATGTGTTAACCTGCTTTTTTCTTTTTTTTTTTTTTCCCTTTCTGGTAATTCATAGGGTTTTGTGATAGCAGCTTGGAAAATGACTTGATGCTACCCAACAGGACAGTTTTAAGCCAAAGCAGTTCACCCTCAACTTTTATAGACAGCTGGCAAGTGCCAGACACGTTAAAGTATGTCGGAGAAGACAGGCATCAGGAAGCTAATTGCTCAGTCATGGACTGCTCAGAGTGCTTAAGAATGGTGTTGAACCAGACCTTCAGCAGCTGTCACGCTTATGTATGTTAACTATTTCAAAGCTTACATTTTGAGGGAGCTGCAGTTCAGATATAATTTTGTATACTTGGTAATTTCATTAATGTGACCATTAATGAATTTCATTAATTTCATTAACATGTAACCATATCTGTTGAATGAGAGGTATATTTTTGTGTGTGCCTACAGTTGCAAGGTAAAAGTGATTGAAGAGTATGGAAGCTTGATAGGAGAGTTGAAATAAGCAACTTTCAGAATTTCACCTCTGTTAGTTTTGAAATACCATGTAATTCATAAAGGAGTCACAGATAATTCAACTGTATCAGTAAGATGTAGAAAAACATAAAAGAAAATAGTTTTAGGATTTAATTAATCCTTAAGCCTTCAGTAATTTAACAACTCCCAAGCTGCAATAGGTAATCTGAGAAACTGCATTCTCAAAGGCTCTAGAGACAGAGTTCCAGCTTGGAGATGTGAGAGGGCAGAACAGACCCCTCAGAGCAAGTACAAGGCAAATAACAAAGTCCTGGTGAGCAAATAAATTATTTGTGGTCATATGAGTACATTTACCATTTGACCTTTTGTGTATAGCTGATTTTGATGAAGAGGAGACCAAAAATAGCTAAAAATATAGAGATAATAAGGAAAAAAGTAGTTGTGCCTTCTATTAGAAAAACTGTATTACCTCTTACCTTGGCACTTGTAAGAGATGAAACTGAGTATAATCATGTCAGTGTCCAGGAAGTCTTACTTTTAAATACTAGTAGATTATCTTTGTGCACCAATGAAGGCTTACCATGAACTAAGAACTCTTGGCTTCTTTGTAGCTGATACTTTTAAAGGTCAGTCTTTCCTACCTAGCATAGCCTCTATGAAGGTGCCATCTCTTTTTTTTTTTTTTTTTTCTTTTTTAGATTCCACCTGAGCAGTTCTGTGACATATGGGCTCGGGACACCGAGTACATTCGAAATCCATGCATTTCACTAGCTGCCTATGTGGCAATGTGCAACAAATTCAACGTTTGCATAGAGTGGAGGAGCTCTGATTACTGCCGTAAGTATTCTGCATGGATGCCCACCTCTAGTGTTCACAGAGACCAAGTTTGCCTAATTTAAGAGTTACTATAAATGAAAACACCAATGATTCTTGAGTCTTCGTGTACTTTGATGCTCCTGCAGAAAGCTGTGTCTTTGGAGAGAGAAAGAGATTAGAGAAACGAAACACCTGTGAGATCAGATGGATAGTAAGGAGTAAAACCTGAGAGCTTAGAGCATCCTGGCAGAAGACTTCTCCCATAGCAACACTAAAATGTAAGGCCAAATGGGATCTGTAGCTGGATCACAGCGTCTCCTTATGCTGTCCATGATCACCTCGGAAAAGCCCCCTGCAGTGATAACACAGGAAGGTCTGTGGGTTTGGTGCTTGAAAATGGAAAGACTTATTGATGAAGCATGATCCCCCCCCAAATAAGAGAACTCACTGTTAATAGAAATCATAAATGATGTCTTTTCTAAAGTGATTTAAGGTGTGTGTGTGTATATATACACACACACACAGGCTTCATGCAGGCATGTCATCATAAGGCCTTGCAGATAATAGTCACGTAGCCTAATGCTTAGAACAGCCATTTTTTTTTTTTTAATTCTTCAGTTTGTATGGATTTTATTAGCAAGTAACTGTTAAAAGGAGCTCTCACAAAATATAGCTGTAAATATGTGTTCCATCCATCGTGAAGGGACACACCACACTTATTTTTACGCCACAGTGATGCATTTTCTTTGGCCACTGCAAATTATTCACAACATTCTATGATTGATCTGTGTAGTATTTGGAAATGTTTTTGAAGTTTGAATTATTTTGTGTCAACACTGTTGCATGGTTTGATATCTCTGCTGCCAAAATGCAAACCGAAGCTTGATGAAAATGTTGCTACAAGAAGAAGCAAAGTAAAAGTGCCTGCAGATTCCTTATGTTTGAATTTGTTACGGAGGTAACTGGTCTGTGTTGGTGTTTCAGGCTGGTAGATCCAATTGAATTGGCAAGCACCGGTCTTCTCTTACGTGTTGCCCGTGGGATTACAACTTCAACGTGTCTGATTTATTTACTTCCTTCCTAGCCTTCCCCTGCTCTGAAAACTTCTCCTATCAGCCTTGCATAGCTGCATGTGAGGTTCCAGAGAGCTGTCAGAATGAGGTTGCTTCTCTGGACTCAGACTCCTGCTCAGTGCTGACAGAAGGCTGCGTCTGTGTTGGAGGGACCATCCTTCACCGGACTCATACTGCTGTCTGTATTCCTGAAGAAAAATGTGGTATATTTGGATGTGATTTTCTTCTTTATTATCTGCAAGTTGGTGGTCAGATACTCCATTATTCATAAGTTGAGTTCTGGTTTGGTGTTGTGTGAGTTCTGAATACGTCATTCATTCGAGGCTTCTAGATATTCAGTGAACATGAACTGTGGAGGTGAGCAAGCAGGGGCTGTCCGTGTGACACACAATATTGCTCACTTTGTCTCAGCTGGAGGATGCTCTTCAAAATCTTCGCTGAAGTTTATGTATTCAATTATTGTGTGTTAGCCTTGGCCTCCTTTTCACCCAAGCACTTTGCCAAGGGTGCAACCTTTTGATACCCAATGGCATTCAAATGACATGCAGCAACAGTTAATTACACATTTTGAATTATATATGTGTGTGTCCTGCCAGCATTCATGTTTATTTTCATTGCAATTCTGCCTCAGTACACCAAATGATGGACCAATTCTTCTCCCTAACAACATGAACCTTAAAGATGCAGTTTATGATAAATCAGACTACTAAAGCACTGTAAATTAGTAATAGTTTTGGTATTTGTGAAATACAAAACTAACAATTTTTTAGATCATTACTTTAAAAATAAAGGATTGGATTGGGATTTTAAGTGATTGGCCTTGCAGTGGAGAAACAAAACAAATTGGAGGTTTGGATCTTCTGGAAGGTGTTGAGTGTCTTGCTTTCCTGTACAAACTCAGTTGCAGACTGTCTCCTCTTTCACTTTTCTATGGGGTGATGGACATAGTCAAGCCTTTAAAACTCTGGGATTTTTATGCTTCATAGATCCACATCCACCACGGAAAAAAATGGTGATCAAAATTGGAATTAAAAAGGAATTGCTTGTGCTTTCTTTTGTCCTGATCTAGCTTGTACAGACAGCTCTGGAACACCTCATGCTGTGGGTGAGACCTGGAAAACTTCTTTGAGTGGTTGCTGTATGCAAAAATGTGTTGACAGTGAGACCATTATTCCAGTGGAGTACAACTGTTCAGAGATCCACAATTTAGAGTGTCAGCGATTTGCAGAAGTGGCCTTGCTTGTTCCTGATGATCAGACATGTTGTCCTCAGAAGACCTGTAGTAAGTATTCCTTCATGGTTAGGAATACTGCCAACTGGAATATGCAGATGTCCTTTCTCTGTGGTTTGCTTTCTTGTTACACATTCTACTTTTGAAGCAAATGGAAATTACTTTGGTTTGAGTTTACAGGTTATGTAGAAAACCGTAGAAACTGTTTGGCTCAGTATCCAGTAGGTTTTGAGGGAGAGGTAGAGGAATAGGAGGAGGACTGAAATGGCACTGTATTTATTTGAATATGAACTGTGTTTCCCTCAAGTGTAGAGATTACTGGTTTATTTTTAATATCCAAATACGAACAAATGATCTAGGTAATTCTGAGGAAAAAAATCAGATGATTGTTTATCTGATTTACCAAGTGAGCAGTAAAAAATGAAAAAAAGCTTTTTTTCATTTAATTCTTGCTTAGCTTAGAAAGTTTCTAAAAGAAATTGTAAGCAATTTTCGTGTTTTGACCACCTGGTATGGTGTTGCAGTGAGTTTTTAGAGGAGGTTTTTTTTTTATAATTCTCACAAGGACTCAGCTCTAGTTTAACATTTCCTCCATGGAGAGTGTTGCAAATGATGAATGCTTCTGAATCCTGCCTCATGGGGGTTTTTTGCTGCTCCACTGTGTTTTTCATGTGCCTGTGATTTGGAGTTTTGGGGTATCTAACTGCAAATACTGCTTGCCACTGCTCTATTTGACTTATAAATGCATAGTTTAGAATGTGCTTGTTCTTTTTTTTTTTTTTCCCCTTTATGTAACAGTTTGTAATCAGAGTCTCTGTGAACTCCTAATCCCCGAGTGTAGCAGCTTGGAAAAGTTGGTTACCTACTACAGTGAAGAATCCTGCTGCCCCAGCTATGTTTGTGGTAGGTTTCTTTTGAAAGGTAAAAAAGTTCACCCTGTAAAAGGCATTCAGTAAACCAAATAGATCAACTTAGAAAGAAAAGGGTAGTGTAGATACTATTGTTAGTATGGCCCTTCACAAAATTTGCTTCTGTCTAAAGCTTGGGTTGGTCTGTGCCTCGTTTTGAGCAGATGTGATGCAATCCTGTATTAAATGATCAGGCAAGATCTTGTGATACAAGGTAAAAGTTATTCTAAAGCAGCCTGTAGTACCTCTCTGCCCTGCACTGCCTTTCCTCGGGATATAGCATAACGAAGGAGGAATGCTGAGCTTCATCTACAAGAACACATCTGTTGCCCTTTTTTCAGAATGCGATCCAGAAAAGTGTGAACCATTGGAGCAGATGCCAAGCTGTCAAGATGATCAAACACTAATTGCTGCTCGGGTGGAGAATACCTGCTGCATTTCCTATATATGTGGTACAGTAGCTTGACTGGTTGAGATTATATGTGGTTTTGCATATGCAGTGATGTCTATTATTATATTTCCAATAAAGACTCCTTTAGCTCTCCCAACATAGTAAGGCTTGAAAGAGGTTAAAACAACAGGCATCAATTTTCTAAAAGATAAGAAGTGGCAACAACCATCAAGAGTCACAGAACAGTTTTGTGCAACTGAGTAGTATTCTTACGTCAAGTAGAGGAGTGGTGATAGAGTCTGTGGATGAAGGAATTTAGGGCTTTTCAGAGATTGTCTATGTGCAGAGTGTGAACTAGATGCATGAATGGTTTATCTGAAAGAAGACTGAACTTATATGTGCTTTTATTCCCTGTATCCTCCTGTATTGGCTATGGCCCATCTTAATAGATGACAAATATCTCATATTAGAATATTATGCATATTTATTCAGTTCTTTTGGGGTTTAGCCTTTAATGACTTAATTCAATAATAAAATTGCACTTTTGCAATTAGTATATGAGCTCCAATCTTACCATGCAGTTGTTTTCTGTTTGATAATAATCTGATAATGAGGTGCTATTGAGTTTACTTTATTTTTGAACAGGTGTCTGTGAATCAAAGGCCCTTCCACACGTAAAAATGGGTGCTAATAGGAAATGTGAATTACACTTCTGTTCCTTAGAGTAATCAGGGGGTTGCTTTGATCATGTGATAGCAATGGGCTGTATTTGCCTCTTCTCACTGTCTGCAGAGCATCCTTTTGACTCTTTTTTGATAAAATGAGTCTTTGCAGTGTTGATATTGAAAAGTTCTTGTGGTTGTCATATGTGTTTGAGTGGGAGGATAACACTGGGATCACAGGGGATGCGTTTTATTGAGGTTCAAAGATTCCTGAAAAAACAACAGCATGACTTAGTAAGAGAGAAGACCTAGCAGAATTTTTCATGACAGGAGGAGGGAAAATCATGTTTGCTCACAAAAAATGTATTAATTCTTTGTAGCAGGGGACAAAGGAAAAGGCAAGCTGCACTGAAAATTAGACTTTTGATTAGGGTCTATAAGCAGTGAACGCAGAGCACCTCTGTTCTCTTTCGTATGAGTCTGTGACAAACTTATGTGCACACTTTCTAGGCAGCAGTAAAACTTCTCCCAATGTTTTAGATTTAAATAATTGTTTTCTCCAGCATGCGGAGCTTGCTCGGATCAAATACCCAGATGTCAGGAAGGAGAAGTTCTTATCGTGGATGGCAACACTACTGACAGGTGTTGCCCTACATACCAGTGTAGTAAGTTTGACTTGATTTTAATATTTTAAATAACAGAAAACATGGGAAATTTTGTAGTGTGGATGTTCAGTGTCAAAAATGGTGGATTAGAGATACAGCTCTAGTTGTACATATAAGCAAGCTATCATCTGTAGTCCTGAACAAATATCTTTACTTTTAAAACTTCATGTGTGTAAAGCATTTTCTGAATATCTGTATCATGGAGACAAGTGAGTAGTTTCAGGCCTCAAATCGTGGGTACTTAAAATTATTCAAGTATTTAAATATTTGTCTGGAGTATCTGTACACCATGCGACTATTATCTGATAGCTAACAACTGTCTTTGTATTATTAGTCTTTTAAACCAAGATGTTTTCCAAACGTATTTAGTATAAATAATTTACTATATCTTGATTAATATTTCCATTCATCCAAACATGACAACATTGCGTTTATTGTACTTTCTTTCCTTTAATTTTAGTGTGTGAAATACATCGTTGCCCTGAATTCAAATGCATGCTCGGCATGTCTCTGGTGGAGGTGTGGAGCCCGGAGAAGTGCTGCCCCTTCCGGACATGTGGTAAATCACTGATTTTCACTATAGTTGCCTTAGACAATGAGAGATGACACAGCTTTGGCCCCTTGGTTTTGAGCCTGGTTTCAGCCAACTGCACCACTGTGACCTGCTCATGGGCACGTGACACAGAAAAGCCATTTCATGGTACAGAACTTCCTAATCTGTCTGTTCTGCTTTTTATGCATCCTGTAGAATTTGCCTCTCCAAACTTGGGTGATTTACCATCTTGAAAATGTTGTGAGAGTTACTCTATTGGGTTTGCTGACTTTTGGGTTTGCTGACTTTTAAATCCGGAAATTTTGTTCTCTCTGTTACTCTGTTGTAAGCAAATGGCATATAACTTGCTAAACTGCTGTTTCTGGTGTTGTATTTTGTTTTAGAATGTGCATGCGAAACAATCCCCAAACCTCAGTGCGAACTGGTATGGCATTTATCTTCTTTGTCACTAATCTTTTATTAATTTCTTAATAAATCTATTTATCAGTGTCTGAATAATAGTTTTATCAGGGAAATATAAAACACTATGCCATCAGCTCTTTTTTAAAATTACTTTACAGTAAAGTATACCCAGTTTTAAGAAGCCACCTAAGTCTAAATACCTTGCAGAATAAAATGACTGTACAGCCCTGATATTTCCAGAGCTTTTTATTACCATATTCTGCCCCAAGATATTGGTAGAGTGTAGGACTGCTTTCATGCACGCGGGATAATTCAGGATAAAATCTTTTACTCAATGTGTTGGAACTAAATGCTTTAAAGCATCACTGTTTGTTAATATTACTTGTTATGGCGAATATGTTAACATACATAATGCTCTCAGGCTGCTGACTAAGCAGAACGTTCGAGATACTGCTACCCAAATTCTGAAGGAAAGTTGTTTAAAAGAAAAAGGTCATATAGAGGAGAAAAAACACTGTTGTTTCCTATATGATTTTTTTTTTCCCCTGCTTTTATACCCGTAGGGGCAGAAACTTCAGATAGACGAATTGTTTCAGAACAGTACAGAAAATGTCTGTAATTGTGTGAAGTACAAATGCGGTAAGTCAGAAAATAATTTAATTCAAAGAAATAGCCTTTCAAGTGCTAAGGGAAATTAGGAATTAAAAATCAGGTGTTCATTTTGAACAGGGAACTGAAGAGGACAGGACTAACTGACATAATTCACAAATAGTGCTAATTCTCCTCTATGGGGAGAAATAGACATTTCTCAGGTACATTTCTTATCCTGAAGTAGTCTTCCAAAACAAAACAGTTGAAGAAGCCTGCACTGTCACTTGAGTGCAGCCAATAGAATATTATATATTTATTTAGATTCCATGCGCGGCTGTATCTGAAATAACTTGGCGACTGCAGTGAAGCATTACATTACTATTAACAGTTTGTTTGAAAATGTGGCCCATAATTCTAAAGAAGGTAGAGTAGCTTTTTCCATTCCTGTTTCACTGTTTAAAACATTTTTAATGGAGTTTTGATACCTAGCTGATTGTCCTGAGCATGCTGTTGGTGTTTTCTTGCAGTGAGAGACAAAGTTTGCCTGAGTAATGAGAGAGGTGTGCTGCTTCCCGGGCAGAGGATCGTGGAACACAGTGCAGATGGCATTTGCCATATTTCTTACTGTACAAATGTGATTGATCCCTCCACTAAATACTACAAAATAAACACGTCTTCGATAGACTGCGCTGTCAAGTGCAAAGCTGTAAGAAATTCAGAAATTTAGACCTGTATACTGTGACTGGTGGCCTGAATTACATTGTGACGGGTTTTGTTGAGCAGATGAGAGTCGTAGGAGCAAGTTGGAAAGAGTAACTAGGATATCTCCCTCCTCTACCACACTTCTGATGGAAGTTCATAAAAGTCTCCCTCCCTCCACTGTGTTCTCTGCCGCATAAATCTTACACAAACTAAAGAATATAGTGACTGCCTGCTTGGATTAATGGCATGCTGCCTGCTTGCATCCCTGCACAGCTTCAGCTGCATTACATGCAAACTGGTAGAAACTCCTGGCAGACATTAGCTGAATAAGAATTAGGAGGAGAATAATTATAAATGGAAGAATTCTAAATGTGGTGAAAACAGCTTTAGAAAATAAGCAAATGTTACGTTGTCTTTTTACAAGATATGATACATATCCATGGGAATATTATACAGATTTTTTTCTAATTTTATAATTACTTGATGTCTAATGTGTAAAAAGTTAAAATTTCAGTGGTTCTTGAAGTAAGCTGTCACTTACATTTGAAAATGGTAGAAAGACCGGTTAATTCTCTCAGATTTGTAACTCCTGCCCTTTTACTCCAATTAAGATCAAAGTTATTTTATAAAATCCTCATGAATGTGCAGTGTGTGCAAATGTAAGCTATGTGGTTTTGCAAGTTATTTTAAAAATATCCCTAAAATCAGATACTTGAAAAGAATCTGCCTGTTACAGTAGTAAAATGTTGAACTGCAAGATGGTCTCATACAAGGAATAATCTATTTGATTTTGGCAGAACCAAGTCTATCAGCCTCCAAAAGATTTAACAGCTTGCTGTGGTAGCTGCAAGAACTTGTCTTGTCTCCATGCTTTTAGCAATGGCACAGTTGCCAGTTTTAAGGTGAGTTTGCACATTTTATTCCCTCAAAATATTTAGAAGTGAACAAAAAATTATGAAATACCGTACACATCTTGCCATATGAAATGTGCAGAAAAGAGCTTTATTTGGCCAAATACTAGGAATAGGTTTGCATGTACACAACATTAATTTCTTGGAGAGTCAACCTTATAACTGTCTACAAAAATTAAGGGATTCTGATATATATCAGAGAATTACCATCAACTCGACTATTTTAGAAACTGCTTAACATTATGTATTTATTGGACTTTCAAATGCGGTACTTTAAACAGAACTTGAATATGCATCTAAATTATATTTTGCTGTAAGTATTACTGTAGACTCAGGCGAGATCTCATTCAATGGAATTGTTTAATTAATACTTGAAATAGTGTTTTTGCTGAGTAAAGTTTCTGTTTTACAATTTTTAACAGCCTGGTGCTGTTTGGATTTCAAACTGCATCAGATATGAATGCACCAACACAGCAATAGGACCCGTTCTGGTTTCCTCTGCAGTTGGATGCCCACCCTTTAATGAAACTGAATGTGTGAAGGTCAGTGTACAAGACACTGTTTGCATTCCAGCTGTGATTTATGTTTGCATGAAAAGATTTAACTCTGACAAAAGATGTTTTTACCTCAAGAAGGGAGAAATTATAAATTTTTGAGGTGCATGTATTTTTGCCCAGACATTTAAAGGTAAAAGGTATAACCGCACACCAGACTACTGTGCCACCAGGCTGCTGAGTTACACAGCTGGACACACCTCTTCTGATTCTTAGAATCTTTTTTTTTTTTTAATTGGGGCTTGTAATATCAAACTAGCCTTCATAAAACTGTCTGAACTTGGATGCGTTTCTGGGCTGGACTTCCCCTTACTAACATTTTTCATGTATAGCAATTTGATTCAGCCCGAAGATCAAAAACATTGAAAAAAAAGAAAAGATTGTCTGAAAATCAGGAGCATCTATTCTACAGTGACACACAAAGTTTTATGAACTAGTTTTGGAGCAAGAACAAAAGTACTATTTGAATTTGCAAAATGAGATTAGACTAAGCGCCAGGAAATGAAAGCAAGGAGAATTCTCTTACTGCTCTCTGTAATTCTACATTTACATGTGGATAGAAAGATACGTTCCATGGTGAATGATGTCATACAAGCAGGGAACAGTCCTGAAGGAACTGGGTGGCTGCAGTTCTGCCTCACAAATAATAGGGGGTTGGTTATTCAGAACTGTCTGTTTCATAGCCAAACCTGCATACACTCACCAGAGTGTTGCATTTGCCTGAATAATCATGCAGAGCATTATCTGAAAGATATTGTTTAAAGTGCAGGTATATGGGAATGAATGCTTGAAAAAACCAAGTTTTTCCTCTTTATTTTGTCTCTTGGTCAGGTTGGAGGCTATGTTGTACCATTCTTAGAAGGATGCTGCAAAACATGTAAGTGATTATTGACAATTCCTGCCCCACAAGTCTCTCTGGTTTGTTACCTTATAAATAAAGGGGATTATTTCCTACATAAAAGCTTGATTCACATCTCAAAGGCTGAGCTTCTCCTGGTTGTACTCATGTAAATAACTCTGAAAGGAGCGGAGTTAAATCAAAAAAGAACATTTTAACACTGAAACGTTTACTCCACTGATAGTGATTGTAGCTGGTCGGGCCACTGAACTTCCTACCTTGAGTATTTTGTAGTTCTCGTGTAAAACTCCTCAAAATTTTAGATAATGCATTTAGTATAATAAAACGTACTGTATTTTCACATCTACATTAAGATCTTTATATTTGGTAAAAATGAACATTGATCTATGTGGTTTTTAAGTTAATTTTGTAAATAATGAATATAGTATTTAATAGACATAGTTCAGAAACCTTCAGGCAATATATTTGAAAAGATTTTGCAATTAAAAAATCCCCCCCTTACTTGATTATCTGTGAGAGCTAATGAAGATTCTCTGGGAAAAAAAAAAAAAAAAAAATTCTTTACAGAATATGTTTGAAAGATACTATTTCTTAATAGAAATCAAGAAAAGAGAAATCATTTTCTTCTGAACACGTTGGTACACAGCTGAAACATTTTGGCTGATTTCGTGAAGGACTTAGGCTGAAGTTGATACTATTAGAAGGAACTGAAAAGGAGATTTTTATACTGGGCAGTATAATAACATTTTAAAATGCAAAAATATGACTTAATTTGCTGAAATAGTGACCTGAAAGTGTGTGAGAGAGCTGGAGAAAAGTACAGGTATTTCCTGCTGGGTGGGATGGAACTTGCACAGCCTTGACTACCTGACATGGTACCATGTGCACAGTTACTGCAGTGGGTAATGTGCTGCCAGCTGGGAGGTACCTTTTGGTGTTACTCATTGGTATTAAATTTTGTAGTGAAAAGTTTATTGAAACTGTGCAAGATTTATCTGGGCTTTTTTTCTCTGCTCCCACCATAAGGGAATGATAATATCTATTCAAGTGTTTTCCCCCTGATGGACTTGTGTTTCAAGCACTTGTCCTAGTTCTGTGGCAAATTCTCCGCAGGTTCCCTGAGATCAGTTTTTGATTATCTGACATTGCCCTTCAATGCCCTAGCAGCCAAATAAACCAGCTCCTGAACAGTTTAGTAAGACAGTTGAACGTCCATTAAGCTACTTTTCATCAGGGCAGAAGATTTCGCTACTATGCTTAGAGAAAGATTATAACCATGCTCTTCAATTGTTAAAGACAAAAGTAAGTTGTTAACCTGGGGCATGCCTCACAAAGTAAAACCAAACTCTTGAAGAACCCAGTAACTTCTGAGACGCATTTACAAGTACATTCCTAGAGTTTTGATTTCACACCTGTTTGTGCACGACACAGAACCTCTGTGAATCATGTAGTTCATTCTGACTACAAGCAAACCTGCCATGAGAACTGTCAGTCAGTTGTAACTGTGGGAGACATTTTATGAGAAGGATTATCAGTGTTTTGTTTTCTTTTGAAGTAGTTTGCCATTAGAAACAATCGTGATTTTTGTTTTCGGCTTTAATTGGCCTTAGAAAATTAGGAGCCAGCAGCTCCATCAAAACCTAGAGAGGAAATGACACTATTTCTTTGTTATAGCCCCAAAGGACCCATTAAACGGATACCAGATTGGCTTGGTTATGCCAGTGTAAATCAGATTCTTCCTGGTTTGTACGTGAGGTTTAGCAATGCAAGTAATGCCTGGACGTGGTACTCAGCTGCTGGCACCATGAACCCTGCCTGAGCAGGGAAGCAGGACCAGATGACGTCCAGAGGTCTCTTCCAACCTCAGCCATTCTTTGATCCTGTAATATACAGAAATTTTAAAGCTGGATTCTGTTTTCCAAAATCTATTAACTCCCAAATGTTTTCGTACTTTCGGAAATCCTCTGTAACACGTGCTCTGTTCAATATGTAATATTCTTACCAGGTTCTTCAGTGTCAGTGCTCCTCCCATTCCTTGTTAGCCCAGTCACTCCCACAGCCTATGCTGGCTGTCACACAGGTACCTTTTCCTGAAATAAGTAGGACCAGCCCAAACAGCATCATTGTTGATTTCCAACAATGTACTCCCTGATAGGAGCACCAGAAGACCTCACGTTACCCAATTATTGCCAAAGCTGCAGTGTAGCACAACTGCTCGTGGTTGTTCAGAGTGGCTCCCATACTGGTTTGTTTTTCCCTTTGCACTGTGTGGGCGGTGCATTGTTGTCAGCCAACAATGTACTGTTGGTAGTAAGCACTTGCATAGTCTTTAGCTTGCTGCATGTGTAAAATGGCTGTGTTTAAAAAGGTAAACTAATTCCATCATGTTTACAGTGCACTAGAACATAGAGGCTAATTGCTTTGCTTGTTAAAGCTTGTTGTGTAAGCCACATTTTTGCAGATGATGTGTTGTACAGTTTTGCTTCCAGTGCTGCGTACAGTAGAAGCAAGTAATTGCTTTCTCGCCCATAGTTAGGACAGTATACTGAATACAGCACGCCTGTGTTTACTCCGTGAAAATTGGAGATTATCTTTGTTCCTTTTCATAAAGCATGTTAATTCTTTGAATTGTAACATGGTATGAACACACTTGTTTTGGCATTTATTCTGTGAAAACAACTCCCCAAATTCCTGTAAGAGAAATTATGTTCTTTCTGTTATTTTATACACCCCACTGAGTGATACATCCTATATTAAACTACACTTACGACTCTAGGACTAATAAATCAAAATCTGTATTTTTCTTTCATATTGATGTCACTTTAAGTGACCACAGTGTTATGAGCCAGCCCAAAAACCCAGGATTTTCAACCATACAGATGGTGCAAAAGAATCTCATTATATTATGACACACATGAAATGCTCCTATGTTTTGTAAGGTTCTTCGTGTAAAAGTATATTTTGTTGTAAAGCTCATAAAAAAGCGTTGGATACTAAAATACATGCATGGAAATACATTATATATTTATTTCCTATGGGATACAATGTACTTTCACCGTAGCCTGGATGAAGTCATAGTCACAGCTGCACTGAATTCTCCACCCTACACACCACGTGTAATGTAAAAGAAGAAAGAAGCATGAAAAGAACTGTGAAAAACATGAAATAACGGTGAGTTGGGGTTTTTAAAAACAAATTTTTTTTCTTCATTTCTCAATTTACTTTTTCCCTAAGCAAACATAATTCAGTGACAGTCAAGCAGTAGCCAGACATTTCTGTCTGTAGGTTTTTATTTGTTTCTGAGAAGATTTATTGCTGTCCTTTCTGTCATGTTGTAGAAAACTCTGCTGTGTCTAGAAACAGTACCAGGCTTATATAATGAAAAAAAAAAAGGCCCCCCCCGCCCAAAAATCCAAATTAAAAACCCAAACCAAACAATGTTTAAAAACTGTTCTTCTGAGAAGCAGTATTACTAGTTTGACAGTGATTAGAGCAGGGAGCTGGACATTATGCACAAGGTATAATTAAACTGTGTCACAGTTCAGTACTTGGTATTGTTCAAACCAGTGAATCCTTTATTGCCCTTGCTTTTCTGGAGCTAACAGTATTCCCCCTTTGTCAACGTCTTTGGATTTTTTGGCTCAAAGAAAATGCAACTCTGTAAGTGGAGAGTCATTGGGGGTTGCATCACAGTGTGTAAAGTCTGGTGTGAAACAGTGGAAACTCTTCTGATGGAATGGGCTGTTCATTCTCTTACAGATCTGCAACGTGGAGTGGTTTCTTCAGCACAGAGAGGATCATCCTCAGAAGATCCTGTTCTCCTACAACTGAACTTTATACTGAACATCTTTGTTTTTCTTCCAGTGTTCAGCATTCCCTTCTTAAATTAAATGAAACTCCTCATTTAGTGTCATGATTTCTTGTGATCTCTTTTATTTGATCCACGTGCCTTGTACATACTGCTATAAGAAAAAATGTGGAAATGATGTTAATGAAAATGGAAATAAAAAGTTTCATTTTTTCACTGGTGTTCTTTGAATCAATAAAAAAACATACAGAAATGTAAAGCCACCTGAAGCCCTGTTCTTCATCAGATTCTGTTATGTATTCTGTCATGTACTTATTTTAAATTTTTTTTTATACCACTGGAACGCAAGTGCTGCTATTAAAGTTTATTGTATTTATTTAATGGAAAATGCACTTTAATTTATTAACAAGTTTACATTTTGATAATGATACCATCTGGTATCATTAAGCTTAATTAATTAAATTAAGAATTTGATCAATTTTATAAAAGTTTTTGAAAACTGGACTTACTCTTAAAAGGCTTTTTTAGTGAAGAATAAACCTTCTATAGTTGATATTAAAGATAAAGAGACAGATACTTTAATAAATGAAATAGTTTTAAAAGTGATTCAATGCACAGCTAATGTCACTTCACCAAAGTTTTGTATGTGCAGTGATGTATTGGTTATTTTTTTCATGTCTCTTGACCCCATAAAATGGTCAGGATTGTTCTTGTCTCTGAAATGTTAGAAATTTGAGCTGATATTTTTAAATCTATGCCCATTTTTCAGGTAAGGAAGATGGTAAATTCTGTAAGAAGGTGACTGTTAGGATGACCATCCGCAAGAACGACTGCAGGAGTAACACACCAGTAAGTACATAGCCATCGTGATTTCTTTTAATAGAAGAAAATATGAGATATAAAAAGAGGGAAGAAAGGAAACTCAGATTCCACAAGGCCATTGTCTCCATCTCTGTCACAGAGACAGAGGTTTCTGAGTTCCACAGAGCTGTTTTAATGGTTCCCTACATTCTCAGCATCATCTTCTCAATAATAAAAAAAGGAGGCTGTTACTTCTTTTTGTTTGCATTTAGGTGCATGTTGGCTTAGTCTCATTTCATCCTATAATGCAATTATTATATGCAAATTAACTAATGTAACTGAACCTTGCCCTGATATTCTGCAGTTAAAACGGCTGCAGATGTGTGTAATTTTTCATCTGCCCGGGGAAAGTGTTTAAATGCCAGCTCCATGAAGAAAGGAATCCTGGGTCCTGAAAGCTTTTTTCAGGCAGCAGCGTGAGCACAGTGTAAAATGTGAAGGAAGAATGAGGCACTATCTGTGTGTCTATCAAATGATTTAGTGTTGGAGGACACCAACCATGTCCTGCTGAGCAGTAAGGCTGAGAGCAGCAGCAAGGGTGCAGACAGACGTCTCGTGTGAGATGTGTAAGAGCGCCTGGAAAAGCTGTAATAAAAGAGAGTAGGGAAACAGCTGTAGCCTCTAAAATGACTCTGAGAGTACATTTAGTAGAGTAAGCTGTTGAGCAGCCAAGAAATTTATTCTCAGTGTTTCATTGAACAGAAACACAAATCCTAACTACTAAATTTGAAAAAATTGCCAGTTTCTTAAGCTTGTTTGTCTTACAGTCTCTATTACACGTTTGGTATCACTAGTAGTAGTTCCCCTCAGCTTTCCAAAGGATTGGTTCTTTTATTCCTCCTTGCTGATACCCAGTATAGCAACACTGCATCAGTGTATCACTGAAATGAATACTGTAGAGAGTTGAGGAAAGAACATTTGGTGCTGTGTTCAAGCCAAGCTTGTTACGAATACTTTAAAATTCAAAAGTGAAGTTGCCTCTTTGTGTCTGTTAAGATAGCCAAAATCTGGTACTGAAATTGACAGCAATGTCAATTTATTGACTAATCATTAATATTAGTAATATAAAAATTGAGACCTGTCTGGGCAACGCACTTCAGACGTTATTTCCAGATGTAGTGGTAATTCATGAAGGGCTAGAGGAAATACCTCCAAACTTTTCACTGCTTTGCCATTGGATTTGGGTACCTAATGTCTTCACAGTTTCTCGAGAGCCCCTAACTATCTGACCTGCTCCCATTTTCTAATTATTGTCTGTGTGTGTTGCCAGGTGAACATCGTTTCGTGTGACGGAAAGTGCCCGTCTGCCAGCATTTACAACTACAACATCAACACCTACGCCAGGTTCTGCAAGTGCTGCAGGGAGCTCGGGCTGCAGAGAAGGACTGTGCAGTTGTATTGCACCAGCAACTCAACCTGGGTCAGCTACTCCATCCAAGAGCCCACAGACTGCTCTTGCCAATGGTCTTAGAAAAACATGAAAGGGAACAGCAAGCCCAGCTGTTCACAGCATAATTTTATAATAGTTTCTCTATTAAACATACAATAGCCAATCCCCCAAATTTCACCAGTTTAATGCACAAATACATTTGGACTCTCCTAAATTTCTGAGAAGTGGCTTTGCATCATTGGTATTTGTGATTCCGCTTCATTTTCATTCACAGGGATTGTTTTAAGGGTTCTTGTGATACGTGCCAACTTAAAAGGTGATTTACATTAGTGACATCTAAAGAGCAAGAACACAGTGTGTTTTGTTCTGGGAGGCCTATCCACTCTTTGTCAAGCCCCCATTCCAGTTTTAAGTCGTTGCCTGACTTACCTGGCAGCAGGTCACTGTTTTGAATGCATTGGAATTGTGCGAGTACATTTAGTGTCTGTTAAGAAAAATTCTTCGGACAACGTGAGAAGAATTTTCAGTTTAAATCATATTCCTGTTGCTAAGTAGAGCATGTATAAGAAATTCGATTTAGGATATATTTTTCTTTAATCAGGGAAACCTTATCACTACTGGTAACTGTATGTAATATTCCCTGGCAATAATTTCAGTTTTTCTAGTGTATTTTATATTGTAGTGAAAAGCATTATGTCCAGCATGTGTTTATGGAACAGATCAGCTGTCTTTAGGCTATCTACATTAGTCATTAGTCGCTTTATCGTTCTGCTAAACAATATGACATAAACTGAAAATACACAGCTTTAAAAAATGAAAACCATTTTATATTCCTTTGTATAGATATAACTTAAATGAAAACATTCAGCTTATGAAATGAACCATAGTTAAATTGTCTCTTTAGGAGAATGAGCGTTGTTTAACACTAATTTTAAAGATGTGAGAGTTCATTAGGAAAAAGAAAATGAGGATTATATATCTGCCTCAAAGAAAAACAAAACTGAAAGTCTTTATCATCTGTATAGTAGATGCTGCAGGTTCTTACAGTGAGTGCTTGAAATTCAAAATGTACAATTTTAAGGTTTGAAATTTCAAAAGCAACTTTTTATGAACTTGAAAAATTAATTTGTTTTTTGTAATGATCCAATTTTTTTCTTCTCTAATGTTACTATTCTATTCTTCTTTTAAAAATGCCCCTGAGATTAAACAAAAAATTAAGTAGCTTTTGTTTTGTAGATTAAATTTGTAGATAGCATGCAGTGATACACTTGAGATCTATAATAGTAAATAGATCTCAGCATTCTTTCTTTGAAAGCTGCTTGTCTGCAGTTAATCCAAAGAAAAATGCATTGTTAAAATCAATCATGTGAACATTTTTGATATTAATTTTGTATACTGTACATTTCATTCTTGCAATATCTAATAAACAACAGGAAGTCTTATTTTGTTACAATTAATTTTGCTATCATTGCTAAAGCAGCTCACTGCCATGTGATGAAACACTGTATTTGCTAATATTTTTCTTCAGTGGTGCTCATGGGTGATTTTAGGGTTTGCTGATATCACAAGTGCTACATCAAGGAGAAAGACCTGCTTATGGATTTTTTAAAATCTACATATTTTTCTGATTTCATCACAGTTCACTTTCGTCCTCAGAAATGCAAAATTCATGTTTGTAATTTTATTCAAAACAAAAATTGGAAAACACTTGTTCATCAAAAGTGTAGCAACGCAACTCTTGACACTGTCAGACTGTTTGTCCTGGAGGACTGTTTGTCCTGGAAAAACAGGGGAGAAAGAAGGTAAATTTTTGCACATTCGCTTTCCACATTTTTTCTGAACTAGCCCTCAGTTTGACTGCAATGTGTAGACTGTTTTGAGTAATTGTGCTGTAGAGATGATCATCCTTCAGTACCTAGGGCCAAATGTATCTTTAAGCTCTACCTGTTGTTGGTGCAGTCCCTACTCACTTTGCAGAACATGTTCCTTGTTCAAAGCTGTCTTCTAAACAGCAAGAAAGGAGAGAATTTGGGGGAAGTACATCCTTTGGAAATGCAGGGGGAAAAAATGCTGTTTACAAGATATTGAGCGGAGTTAAATCCTTAATGCCACGTGCTTAAAATTCATGCTTTGGCATTTTCAAAGGAGAAGTTCAGCCTTCTTTAGTTTACCAGCTGGCAGATGCCATGCTAGAGGGCAGGAATTAATACAAAGAGATGTTTCTTTTGCTCTCAGCCAAGATGATATTTGCCGTGAAGTGCCAAACCACCACCATGAGGGACAGGCTAGAGCAGGAATTAGGCCTCCCTCCACTGCAGAGTGGTTCCACCTCCCCACTTGAGCAGAGAGCTCATTGTTCCTAGCAGCTCAAGGCAGTAACTCTGAAAAGCAATCGAGACCCAGACTTTCAGCTCTTGGTTGAAGAGAAAAGTTAGTGCAGGCAGCGGGAGTAGAAAGCTTACAGTAGTGTGTCTGGTAACCATAATCAAACACTGCTGGTGCTGCTACTTCAGCAGTAAAATAATAAACATCATGATAAGTACCTACTTCTGCTTTTGCAAATATTAAGCTTATGCTGGGAGAAACAAGGGGAGAGATTGAAACTGCCTCTGGCTTGGCAGGGGAAGCTACTTTATTCCTGCCTACGTGTTAAATTCCTTCATGTGTCCTCAGCCTACCTGTGGTTGTTCAAAGCCACCCAGGCCCTTACCGTGTATTTACCTTACTCTGCATTTGCACAAAGCAGCTCAGCTGGAAAAAGATGTGCCTTATTTGTACTTCCACATCTTTGGAAACCAAAGGGACCTCAATGTGGGTTTCATCTGGCCCTTCCGTGCTGGAGTTGCTTGGGCTGTAACAATGACTGAGTCCTAAAACAATTTTATTTTCTTTTTATTGAGTCCTTTGCTTGAAACTGACCTGCTTGAAGCTGAGGCTTCTTAACACTTTGCAAGCCTCAGAACTTTGCTCCACCCCTGATAACCCTGTTCCCTTCAAATCTGTTTGCATGCGTGGAGTCCCTTCACAAATTGATTCCTAATGTAGGGAAAGAAATATCACAGGCTTGTATTTCATTAAATCTAGGAATTAAAATCTTTCTAATGCTAAGTGGTTTTCCATCTTTGACTAAAATGTTTCGTATTTGGGTATGGAAACATTGGTTGGTTGTTACAGTGCTGATTGCTCATTTTCATCTCTTTTAAAAAACTCTTTATATGTGTTACCTTGAGCAAGCTTACCCAGCCTTGATTCACAGGAAAATAGAAGAGATTTGGCAGCTGGACTCTTGAATGTTATGGATATTGGCCCTTGAGAAAGACCTTTAAAAAGAAATGCAATGATATCAATTGTGTTTCCTAAATGCTCACTCTCTGGGTTATTAGTACATGATCTGGACTCAGGATAATGGCCTCTCGAGTAATGCTTCCTCTAATTAGTGATAGTGCTGCCTGGTGGTTTGATAAATTAATCTGAGGTATTGGCATCTGCTGGGCTGCAGTTTGATGTGAACTATTAGTCACAAGTTCAATAACTTACACCCCCTCAGACAGCTCTCAAGTATGCAGCCCATGAAGTCAGACCAAAATTATTCAAAAAATTTTGCTCTCACTCTTATCGCTGCCCACACCATCATCTCTCTCCCCCGTACAAGTGGCTAGCTATGAATAATTAAAACAAGGTAACAGCTGCTATGCAGATGGTGATTTTTTTGAAAAATCCCTTCTTAGTGTGATGAAGACACCTAACCTCTTTAGAAATAGTACCTGACAGACTACCATCCCATCAGATCTGCTTTCTGCACGGACTTCTAACCAAGGCTTTGATCATGTTAGTTCACATCAGCTGTTTATAACAGAGATATCTGAACTAACTCAGATGTCCAGGCTTCATCCATCACCAAAGAGAGCTGCATCCAGAGAGTGACTCAACTCATCCTAAAATAAGTGTCTAAGATTGATATGGTGATTTATCCTCCAGATGTATCATCTTTCCTTTTCACTGTGGAGAGAACCTGGATGTTAAAATATGGTTAGGTACCTTGCTTTTGTCTTACTAAAATTAGTTGGAATTAAATTCACCTTTAATGGTTAAAGATATCTCAACAGGCTCAAAAATCAGCTACGCTGATTACGGCACTTATCTGACCACCTCATATGAGGTAATGTAATATATGATTTGCATGAAGCTGAATGGAATGTCATTTGTCTCGTTTGGTCTTTCCTGTATGTTTCAACGTGTATTTATTTTGTATGACAGCTATGAAACTATCCCTGTATCTCCAGAGCTGAAGACAGACATCACCATCAGCCAAACCTTCAACATGGAAAAGCACAGCTGAATTTGCAAAGATGTCATGTGTTTATTTCCATGACAATGTCTCCTATTAGCTGGAAAAGCTCTATAAGGTGAGTGAATTTTGACATATTTCTGTTTTATAGACCTTTCACTGTGTAGATGCTGGCTTGAGATCTGCAGGTGATTTGTGATCTTGCTTTCTAAGCTTTTGGCTTCCAAGATACTTAAGGTAATGTGATTCTTCAGAAAATTGTGAAACCCTTCTAGGAAATATAAATAAGTACTTACTGTATCTGCTTGGGACAACTTTCAATCGAAAAAAAAAAAAACTTTTGGTCAAAATCCCTAAAATGTTAAAAATGGTTTTCTGGCAACTTCCTTATTTTCAAATATTTAGTTGAAATACCAATATCTTAGATCCTCACTATTATCATTTTCATTTCTTCTCTGGAAGAGGGGTAAGAAGGAGATGAGGGATGATATTTTAAATGAAAACATTTAGAAGTTTTTCTCTTCAAAGAGGACTGGCAAGCCCAGTTATCATGAAGTTGTTACACAGAGGAAAGTGGGAATCAGTACCTAAGAGAGCCTATTGTGATTTTCAGCATTAGAGGTGAGAAGAAAGTCCCTCCCTTGATAACGAAGGAAAACTGACATGTTCTGTGGTTACTGATGGCAATGGGTTTGAGTGCAGCCCTTGTGTAGGATTACTGCAGGTAATAGTAGTTTCTCTCCTAGCTTACTCATGTGTCGTAGGGCTAAAGGAGGAGTGTGGGGCCTTCAGGCAGCTCTAATAATGAGAGTCTTGTAATTATCTATAATTGACATGAAATGAAAGAAAATATAACCTAGTGCCCTATAAATGCTGTACTTAAGCTGATCTCTGGAAGGAAATTTACAGCATTTGCACATTTTTTTGCTGGCTCCAGGACTGGAGCACAGGGGGAAGGGAAGGTATCATTTTTAGGCTTTAGATTTGGCCATATTGTAGCACTTCCAAATCCTCTGTCAACACTGGCGTGATGTTGCATTCATTAAAAAACGCATGACCTTTTAAAATATCCATCTGTTATATAAATAAAAATAATGCAGCCCTATATTTTTAAGGTATGCTAATCCTGCATGGCCATGGTCTAATTATCCAATGATTTCATGCTACCCTGGTGGCAGGCAACATCCAGACCACTGAACACTTGCTATGGATCTCTCATTAAATCCCTCTTGCACAGTTTCATTCATAAATTTACCATGGCTTTTAAAACAAAATAGTTTGATGCTTATACAGCAATATCAAATAAGAGCAGTGTGTTTCCAGAATGCAGCAACATTTTTCAGATGCTCCGCTTCATGCATGACTGAATAATGGGTGGCAAACTCTGTTATTGTTGCCTTTTACCTTGAATGGAAGCCTTGCTGCTGGTGGGGAGTGCTTGGTGCTCGTGCCCAAAGATGAGATGCCCTGGGTGTCACCTTTGTGGAGCTTGGATATTCTATTCTCTGCACCAAGCTTCATTTTGATAATAGGTGCCCTAAGCTGGGTATCAGCATGCCTGGTCCACACCCTGCTCCATTCTGGCTACGTTGGAGCTAGCACGGAGATGGTGGGATGCTCATGGCTCTTGCCTTCTCTGATGTTCCTCCAGCACCACCCTGTGTCTCCTCCCTGGTGAAATATGGTGCCTTATGGAGCTTTGGAAACATGTCATGTTAATCTTGGAGAGCCAAAATGCAAAGAAAGTTGTGCATTTGTTGGTTACGTTGTTAATTTAACTTTGGAAAGTCTTGGAAATTGTTTGGTGGAAGTGGGTAGTGGAAGTGTTTGCTTGTTTTCATATGGCAATTTTTAACTTTTGAATTCAGTGCAAATGGCTTATTCCCAAGTGACCATATGATTAACAGTGGAATTATTAGAAATAGAATTAAAGTATTTGTGCAGATTTACCTTAGACTGCAATTTACCCTTAACAGCTTTATGCCATCTGTGCCAACTTAGTGCCATCTGCTCTTTTACAAGACAAGTTTTGCAGCTTAACAAGAAATCTTCCTTCTGTCTTGTGACTTGGAGTACTCTGGTAGTATCACTTCCTCTGGGCTTGCACCACCCCTCATTGTGTATGAGTCCCATAGATCTATTTCCCTTGATCTCTCAAAGCACTGCTGGGGTGGAAATATATAGAATTGTTTCTACCTCTGTGAAGGCTGGTAGAGAGCAGGTAGCTGGACACGAGTCATCGTGGTGACAAAGAAGAACCTGTGACCCACCAAGGACAGATCAAAGCACCCTCAGCAAATTTGTAGATGACATCAAGCTGAGCAGTGTGGTTGACACACCTGAAGGACAGGAGGCTGTCCAGAGAGACCTGGACAAGCTCGAGAAGCAGGTCCATGGAAATCTCATGAGGTGTAACAAGACTGAGTGCTGGTGCTGCACCTGGGTCAGGACAACCCCCAGTATCAACACAGGCTGAGGATGAACAGATGGAGAGCAGCCCTGCCCAGAAGGACTTGGGGGTGCTGCAGGTGAGAGGCTGGACATGACCCAGACATGTGCACTCATAGCCCAGAAAGCCAAACGTGTCCTGGGCTGCATCCAGAGCCCCGTGGGCAGCAGGGGAGGGAGAGGATCCTGCCCCTCTGCTCTGGTGAGACCCCACTGCAGTGCTGCATCCAGCTCTGGTTCCCCAGCACAGGAAGGGCATGGACCTGCTGGAGTGAGTCCAGAGGAGGGCATCAAGATGATCAGAGGGATGGAGCACCTCTTCTACAAGGAAAGGCTGAGAGAATTTGGTTTGTTCAGTCTGGAGAAGAGACAGCTTCGAGATGACCTAATTGTGATCTTCCAGTAGGGAAGCCTACAAAACAGATGGAGAGGGACAAGAGCATGCAGTGACAGGACAAGGGGTAATGGCTTCAAATTGAAAGAAAATAAGTTTAGATCAGATATTAGAAAGAAACTCTTTCCTGTTAAGGTGGTGAGACACTGGCACAGGTTGCCCAGAGAAGCTGTGGATGTCCCGTGCCTGGAAGTGTTCAAGTCCAGGTGGGATGGGGCTCTGAGCAACCTGGTCTAGTGAAAGGTGTCCCTGCCCATGGCAGGGAGGTTGGAATTCCAACCCAAAAAAAGTGGTTTGGGTTCCAACCCAAACCATTCTGTGATTCACTGATGGTAGCAAACAGCACCAGTGTTCAGGAAGCGGGGGGCTGCCTGGGAAGTGGAGCACAGGGAGAGATGCCTTGTGATTGTGAATTTGGATTAATTTCCTATCCTTGCTGCATTTTTTTTCTCTTGCCTGATGAAAGGTTTGCCACTTCCAGTACCTCATATTCTAGTTCAAATCACCTTGTACAGCTCAAAATATTTTATTAGCCTTTTATGTTTGCCCCAAACTGCTTCAAATAAGAATGAGAAAGTACCGCAAGAGTGATTTGCGTCAATGTGCTACCAGCATCCTTGTCTTTCTGCTAAAGTTTGACAAATTAATTTCCCTCTTCTCTGGCACAGCTAATTCTGATTTAGGTATTTGTAATAAGCTGGAAATTTCGGTGAGTTTTGTGCTTACTCACCAAAGTATGTGACTTGCTCAGTTCTTACAGAGCTTGTTTTTGTTACCAGGTCATTTGAAGTTCAAAGCAGTTGAAGATCTTTGCAGCAGTCTTTGAGATACTGCTGTTGTCTGTGCAAGAAAAGCCCTATCCAGAGCAACTGAGAAATGTTTTTTGGATGTGGAATCTTTGGTAGCACACACTGCAACTTAGGAAGGACAATGCCCATAACAGAAAATTTCTATCCAAATTACTTGCTTGTCTAAACTGTAAATTTTCAAAATAAGAATTTTTACAAGGAAGACTTCTGGGTAAATTATTTGGTGGGTGGGCTGGTGCCACCAGCTCTAGCAAATAGTAATGCATGGAGGGTTAATGGATGTGCAGCTGAAATCTGTGTTATTTGCCCTCTCATAAGTTAAGCACCTATGGCCAAGGTAGCCTGGTACTTCCCATAAGCAGGTAACTGAAAAGGGTCCTGAGAACAGAGAAACTGAAAAATAAATTTCAATTTGATGTCCTGGTTGTACTTGAAGTATATATACATTGTGTAAATTCTGTGTGCATATATATTATATACTTGCATCCAGTGGTATGTGTGGTACTGGTGGCCAACAAACAGCACCCAGTGTTCACAAATGTCTTCTCTTTATACCTGTTGAATATTCCATTAAAGCACACCTTGTTTTATATATGTATGTTTGTGCAAGTAGGTAAAATCAGATATTGCCATCTAATATGTGTAGTAATAAGGAGTTTTTATTCAAAGCACTGGTTACTAATTGGATTTTCAGTTCACTGACCTTGTCACATCTCTGCTGAGTTCAAGATGTTAAGAATATTTTCCAAATGGCCAAATCTCATATTTAAAATTCTAATGTACTTTACATAACATAAGAAGTTTTTAGTACCAGAAAAATTCCATTTTCCTCAGTCCAGTTTCAGGTTCCTAACCTGATTTTCTGGGCTTAATCCTCTTCCTGTTGAAATCAATAAGTACATTGTAATATAATGATTCACGTTCAAGGTTCAACCATAGAAAATTAAGGCTACATGCTGATTTTACTGCCATTGTTGAAAGATGATCTCTGAAAATGTGTAAAAGCACAATAAACTCTTTAACTCTTTCAGCCCTAATTTCTTTTTCTCTTCAGAGAGTCTAAACACTTCAAAATGGGTCTTTGTTTTAGACGTAGTGATGGCAAGGAGATAAAAGCACAGAGATGCTATTTTGAGAGGAATTTCTTTTGCGGTTTCAAATGCTTTGTAGTGGGACACTCCCTTCTTTCCTTAACTAATGCATGTTAAGCAAGACTAAAAGGAAGTAAAAAGCAAGTGGAGCACATCTTACGGTTTTAATATAAAACAATACAATTAACACTATGGAAGTGTAGAGCTTTGATTTGTTTAACTCTTTGAGAAACCTGCAGAAGCAGCCCCAGTCAATCTGTCTTGCTGAAAAGTACTGGATGTGCTGTGAAGGTTTGGATGCCCTGTTGCCGTTGAACAGCCTGGTGACATCTCATGCGCTCTGCACAGAGCTCCCCTAGTTAACAGGGTCCTGACTGATGCTGGTGAATTCAAAGGTGAATATTTCAAAATGGGCTCTGGGATCTGCTTCAGGCTGTCCTCAAATGGCTCTTCTGGCAGTTCTAAGTGGCGCCTTTTCTGCTTTGCTGCATCCCGTGGATGAGATAACCACAGGGATATCAGAAAGGTGAATTCTGCCCTTGGCTGCCCCAGCTGGAATGTGGGAAGCACTGTGGGGGCCCTGCTCCCTGTGGATGTGCATGTGAGGAGCCTCTCCCACTGCTTTCCACCAGAGCTATCTGTGAAGGTCATTAACATCCTGACGCTCTTTCCTGGGAGCAAAAGTCATTACACATTCTATAGTTTCTGCTTCCTAAACATGAGACTGCCTGTTAATGGAACAAATGCGCCTAAAGCATGAATTTCAGGCTCTTTGGCGTCCCAGTTGAACAACTGTTTTCTTCTTAACGCCAAAGTTTCTAGGAGAGGAAAAAAATAAAAATTAATCTCCATCTCCTGCCTCTTCCTCACCTCAGAAGACCTTCTTAGGAAGTGAAACCCTTTCCATTCTTTCCAGTCTCATTCAGGCACAGTGGTTTCACCCCAGGTGCTGAAGTCTCGTGTCCCTTTGTGCTTTTAGTGGAGGAAATGCTATGTTCCTTGGTGAAATACAGCCTTTTCCCTTCCTGCAGGAGCTTGAAGACATTTTGTCCCTCTCCCTGCCTTTGGGACCCTGTATAGAAATACAGTTATCTGGAAATGGGAGTCTGTGCCAGCTGTTTGGGGGGCCCTTTCTTGTACAGAGGGATAGGGAAACTGAGGCTGACAGAATGAGATGTGTAGGCTTTTTCTAGCATGGAGGTTTGTGGGAAACTGTGGATCAATTAATATTTTTAGCACAAGTGGAAACATGTATTTTCACAAGTGCAGTATCCGGAAAATTCAGCCTGAGAATATACACAAGTACAAAAGTACACAAAGATTGTACAAAGACTGATTCCAATTCAAATGTATCCATTAGAGTAGAAGATACTACTTCTTTTCTGAATCATCTGATCCACCATGAAAGGACTTCCAGATTGCAGATAGTTCTTCCCCATCCCCAGATGATGGCGTGCACTGAATCAGTAAGGATAAAATTTTTTTTTGGAAATGCAGTGGCTGATCCATGTTAGACCAATGCAACTTAACTGAGGAGAAAAATGCTGTGAAAGGTAACAGGCAGAATAGATACAGCTTGGTCTCCTTGCAGATGTTCTGCTCTGGTGGTAGAAGAATGGAGTTGGCAGTTTTGGCAAGGGTGGTGGGTACGTCTGCTCCAGGTCAGAAGATATTCCCTGTTCTATACTTCCCAGTGAAAAGGAAAACTGTTACAAAGCAATACTAACAGGGCTGGCGCCTTCCAGTGTCTTGGACTTATCTAAATGCTGTAGTGGAAAGCAGTGATGAGAAAAGTTGAAGACTTTTCTCTAGTTCACATGGGTACAAAAAAATACTAGTACACATGTGGTTTATTTCGGTGTTGGCTTTTTTGGAGGGTCTGGTTTGGTTTTGGTTTTGGCTGGAGTTTGTTTTAAGAGACCAAGAAATGATCTGGTCTACTGGTTTCCAGATCGGTTTTTGTGATCTCTTAAGAGAGATATTTGTATGTAGCCTACAGACACTACAGACAGCCTCAGACACTGAGAGGCAGGACTCTCTGATGACATAAGAACAGGGTGAGAATCTAATTTCAAAGGCAAAACTGATAATTTATTTTCAAATATGCCTTCAAGTTTGTAAGTTACTACTGTGCCAAAGAGCAAGGATTTGTGCTCTTGTTTCTGGCTTGTTTGGTAACGTGGAAGGAAGATTGTTTCAAGGAGCTGGTGTTGGTACTTTGCTTTCTGGACCAAAGCAAATTGACTTATTTTTAGACTGGTTTTGATGTGGCTGTGGGCTGCCAGTACACTTCAGGAATTCGTGTTGCATAGTTTTCCCAGCAATATCTAACCCTTGACTCCTAGGAGTGTAATACAATATACATCCTAGATGAAAGCATCACAGTGATAATGCTGCTTGGAATCAGAGTGAAAGTTATGGAACAAATGGAAACACTTCCTAGAAAGATGCTACAGCTTGTACTCGCAAAAGCTTCGATGAATTAATGTATAGTGATATCCTTACTTTTATTAGGTAAGATCTTGAAACTATGAGATGTATGCAAGTAGCTCAAAGTTACGGCTAATGAATGGAAGAGTGGCCTAAAAATTAAACACAGGATTATCTGGGTGTAGGAAGTGTTTGGCTCCACACAGGACAGTCAACATGTTGCCAGATCATATTGTGCCACTGAACGTGGAGGGTCACAAGTACTTTTATCAGAGCAGCTTATGATTAAAAATGTTGAAAAGCACTTTAGATGGCTTCTTGCATTGGTAAGAAGCTGAGTAGGATTGTTCTGGGGGTTTTTTTATAGTTTGTTTGTTTGCTTGTTTGTTTTTTAAAAAGAAGCTGTCATTAATTTTTGCCCTGACAGCTGGAATCTAATTTCTAAGTTTGAGGAGGATATTGCTAGTGTGCTTTCTGCATGTAAAAAATGTCTTCCTAAATCTATCCTGTATTTGGCTATCTCTTGGTAACTACACAGGAGATTTTAGCTGTCTTTAAAAAAAATATGAGACTGATTAATAGGCACACTGAGAGGAATGACTATGAAGAGACATGAATGTATATTCAATTTAGTATATATTTTTTTATTTGCACGGTATCTCTTTGATTCGGGTTTTCAATTGACATGTGTTTCCAAACCTTTTTATTGGAATCCAGTTACAAATGAAGAGCTGGAGAATGCATGAAATTTCCCCTTGAGTCCTATTTGAAGTTAGACTGAAGATACATTCTTTAGTTGTACAAATGTTTGCATCGTTGATGTTAAAACAGGGAACACTCTACAGGGAGTCCCATTAAGCTCCCTTTCTATTACTTTAATTCTTGGTTTAGGTCTATTACGTGTAGATTCATGTTTTGTATAACGAGTGTGTTTGTGCATGAGTTAGATATGTCAACTTCTCACCTATTGTGATGCTTTAAATAGAGGGGAGAAGAACTTGGAGGGGAGCAAGCCAGGACCTCTGCTCTTGAAAATGGTTAGGGCTGTTTGTAGTAGAGGATTTGCTGCAGTGTCAAAGTGCAGGAGCTGGGTTTAGAGCAGGAGTGAAAACGTAGAACATGGATCTCAGCCAGAAGCAGGCAAAACAGTTTTGCACAAAGTACATGTAAAAAGCCTCTTTACATTGAAAATGTCTGCATTAAAGGAAAGCATAAAAGGAGAAACACAGAAGACTAAAGGAATTGATTTCAAATAGCTGGAATGTAGGTCTTGAAGGTCCATACAGCCCTGTCTTCATCACAACTTAGTTGTGTGAAAAATTGGTAATCTTACTGGACCTGTACCCACAGCTTTGTCTTTGCTTTTCCCTTGACTGGTTCCTCATCTGGTGCTGAACAGTCAGCTGATGACAGTGCTTGCTGCCTGCACTTGGATTTATTTCCGTAGTTGTAGTGTTGCTGGAGTAATGATTACAAAATTAGAGATGGAAATGTTTCTTTGGATTGTCTTTGGCTTTAATGATGCTCCTTCATCCCCTGTAAATGCCAAGATAAGTATGCTGAGAGCCAAGACATGCTTGGCCTAATTATTATATAGATTGCTCAATAAGGGTGCTGGAAGACTTTTGGGAGCTTACTGCAGCAGGATCCAAGACGGGAATGTGGCAAAGAGGGGCTGGAGCCATCAGTCCTGCATGCAGGCAGCCCCATCAGGTGCATGTTGCCCCCTAAGGACAGGTAGCTAGTTTTAAATGTAATTAATGGAAAAAAGAAGTAGTCAGGAAAACCAGCCTTGTGTAAATGGAGTGTAAATGCATGGACTTTCCAAGAAATTATTGCCGGGAAGAAGTGACTAGTGGTATCCAAACTGTCTCCATTACTGAGTTTATAAACACTTTTGGTAAATAAGAGGTTAATAACTCTGTTTATAGTAAGAAAAGACCCCTGCCCTAGGATACACACACTTCACTGTACCCAGATAATCCCTGGAGCAAGGAGGTTTAAGGTAATTTGTGGTGCAGCTGTCCTTTCCTGGAACATGAGCAAATTCTCCTGCACATGGTCAGCTGCAAGAACAAATGTGTATAGCAAATGAAAAAACAAGATGTTCGACCATAGCCTTCTGCACTTCCAAGGGGGGCACGTGAGCTGGGCTGTTCCTCCTGCAGGAATCAAACTCCACAGCACGAAAGGGTTTAGCGTGCGGCTTACGGCCAAGTGGAAGCAACGTGTCAGTGGTGAGGGAGGAATGCTGGTGATGGAAACCCAACTGATTGACATACAGTGGCCATAAAGTCATAGTAAATCTATTGTTTTGCCAGAAGGAAGCAGGATTAGAAAATGTATAATCATTACAATCCCTGCACGATACAGCATCAAGTGACGGTTGCTCTCCCATTGCTGATGTGGCTCATACTTGGCTTAATCCCAATGAAGTCTGTACTTGGGTGAAATCTTGTTATGCTTTGTGTGGTTCAAACCATAGCCATTGCTGTGTTTTAGCCAAGAAATGCCTCTATGGCACTGCAGAATTCAGCTCAGTATTTCCAAGGAGGTGCTTTCTTGGTTGCGTTGCTGCAGACATCCCCCACACTGCAAGTGGCAAGTTTAAAAATTATGATCTGTGAACTGTACAATAGAACTATTAATAAAAATCTAGTTAATCAAGAGAAGAAGAACCCAGTTCTCTGGAACAGTTATCTTTTTTCAACAAAGAAGTGAAAGTAAAAACAGATAAGAACGTCATTAATAGCTAGAGGCCAAACTTGCTCCTGATCAAACTGAGCTGAAGGAAGAAGTTGCATTTTTCAGAAGTCTGAGTGGCCTGAGGAAGATTGAGGGGTAAATGGTATATGCAGTCACACCTTCAATTCCTTACTAATTGACAAATAAAACAATGGAGATACCCAAGTCTGCTGCCTTTTTTTAACACCTCTTAAGGGATGCAAAACTTCTGTATTTGGATTATATGTTGCCCTAAATATAAGGGTTTCGATTTCTGCCATTTCACTTGCCTTGCTGGATGAACTGTGAGTCTGATTGACTCTCTTTTCACAGGATGTGCACAGGATACAGAGGTCTACGTCAGCACAAAACACATTTCTTCCTCCCAAGCAGACACAATGGAGAGAAACCCTCAAAGAATTTCTCACTAAGTCTCTAAAATAGTTTAAGAGGTTTTTCCATGAGATGAATGAAAATGTTTGGTGAAATATTAGCGTAGATATCTGACGGATATAACACAGGTTGATGCTTCTCACAGCAGTGTGCACTGTCTGTGTTGCCAAACAGGGTTTGACCAGACGATAACTTCTTGCTTCTGCATTTACTGAAGTTGTTTTGATGATGGCTTTATATTGTAACACAGTAATTGAACAGTGGCCTGTCTTCTTTCTGAATGCTGGTGGTATTAAGAGGATAGAACAGGCCTCTGCATGCACTGTTGCCAGGATGGGAGAAGATCTGCCTGATAACTGCCAGAGAACAGAAATGGAAAGCCCGTACTGTTGGTTGATGTTTGGGTTTCTCTTACTCTTGATGCTCAAGAACAGCAAGTGTTCTTTGTTTGCAGGGAGATACAGACTGCATGAGAGGATGTGAAGTGGTTCCTCTATCAGTGTCTATAATAGAGGGGAAAGGAAATTTCTAATTCCTTTCTATTTTATGCTTTACTCAGAGCTGAGATACCTGTGAGAAGGGCATTGGCTACCTAAGGACTGCACCTGCACTGGAGCACTACCTGATGGGGATTGGGAATGTGCTGCTGGAATACAGCCTACAGCTGCTCAGAGACTGCCTGACAATTCAATCTTTTTTTTTTTTGCTGAAAAAGGTGGAGAAGTTTGATAAACCACAGGCTTTAGACTAAAATAGTGACATATTATATATACAGTGCAATTACTTAATATCTACTTCTTCCTTTTTTATGAAACAGGACTATGTTTAACTAGATTACCAAATCCATATGGCTAGTGTGTGTTTATGGCTACCCTGAGCTGTACGTAGGAGGCCTTTTTGTTGAATGTGGCCAGTATTTGCCTTTTACATAACCAAGCTAAGGCTGTCACAGATCTTCTTAAGAGTGAAAATACTGGGGTTTTGCATAGGATTTTAAGAGTTTGGAAAGTCACCCTTTCAGGTTAGGGTGAAAAAAGTTAATTAAACTTTCTGTTAAGGGAAACTTTGAGTAAGTTATGAAACATTTTACTCTTGGAAAAAACCTTCAAAATGTTTATCCTCGAGTCTCCCTTTTTCTATTCATACTGTCTGGATCCATAACACTGGTATTTCCAATATAATTTCAAAGTAAAATTAGATATTCCTTCTTAAGAAGTTAAAACGAGGTATTTTGATGTGAATTAAGTTTCAACATCTTAACCTCAATCTGTGTTGTCAGACTTAGTTTTCTTTCCTGAAAGCCTTGACTTTAAAATATCCCTGAGTCCAAATGGGAGATAGACAAGATGAAGTTTTTTTGAATGAATTTTTGCATCAGTTGTTTTTTTCTCCTGGAGTGAGAAGCTGACAAAATGAGCAGTGCATGACAAGTACCTCATGAAGAGATGTGTGTGGTGTTTTGGTTTTTCATGGTGTGAGAATCCAAGTCTTGAAGATAAAGCTGCAATATCTCAACTATTAGATTTAGGATAGAGCTTTCTTTTGCATTAATTGGTTGTGTTTCATGTATCTTACTTTTGAAGTTTATTTTTCAGGATTTTTTTCAGTTTGGCATTAATAGCTTGGAAAAAGGAACTTCTCTTAATACTTACTTTGAAGGCTGTATTTGATCAAAACACAGAGCAACTCCTTTGTTTAAACTGGGTTATGCTGGATGAATACCAGCACAAATGTGGACCTGAGCTTTTGGAGAAGTCACTTCTCTCCTCTTCTTTGACCTCTCTTTAAAATGGAGCCGGGGTTACCTGCTCCAGTAAGAAATTCCGTAATGACAGTGGCTACTGAGATCCTTGACTAGAAGGTGGAAGGGAAGAATCAGTCTTTAAATTAATTATTCTGATAGGCACCAAAGCCCTGAAATGAGTGAAATGGCAAAAAAGCAGAGAAGGGGAACTGGAAAGAGCCATAATGCAACCCTGGGTTTATGCAAGCAGCTCAAGCCACTGAGGTGACGCCGGGAAGGGTTAACTCGGCAGCAGCTGGCCACCAGCGCTTGGTCCTTATCTCACTCTTATCCTCTGCTATTAACTGGCCACAATTACAGACCATATCGGTTACTGCCATCTGTTTTTTCGTGAGGCGTTGGTGGGACTGCAGCCAGCACAGGGGATTAGGGGCAGAAAGGCAGAGATGACAAAACGCCTCTGCGGCGCTGCGGAGGGGTCCGCGTGCGGCTGGGGCCGGCCACCAGCCCCGACAGCTGCGCAGAATTAAGCAGAAAGATAAACTGTGAAGGCAGTTTCAAAGCTGCTGCAGAGGAAGGAAATGCATTTCTGCCTGCAGTTGTAATGCAGGGGTTGTGCAGAGAGAACTGAAGTGTGAAGCGAAGGTGGTCAGTGGTGGGGTGTGTTTTGGGTGGCCTTTAGCTTCCAGTGTGCCTGGTTAGTGGTGGGGTCGAAGTCCATCAGCCACAAGCAAACAGCAACAAAAACATGGATATTGGGCGTGTTGAACAGGAGGGGGAAACCACCTCAGACTGTTGATTGAAACACCCCTTCAATGCTTATTTTTGCAGTAAAAATCACCATCTAGGCTCACGCTGAAATCAGGGACTGGCAGCATATTTCAGTCCTGATTATCAATACTTTTAGAAGAAATAGGACTTTTGACAAGTACTAATTGAGTGCAAAGCTATCTTTCTAAACTTCTTGTATGTTAGACCCTCCTGCAGTAATGCGAGAAAGGAAACATTTCCAGCATGATACCAGGGATTCAAGAATCATTACAGCTCAACAGCTGTACTTTGATTCCAAATTTTACTAAGACCAGATTAATTAAATTACTCCAAAGTACAATATACTGCCAAAATAAGGCTCTCTGGTATTTGTTATTTTAGGTAAATTAAATTAAGGATAATACAGAATTTAATGTTGGAAAATTAATACTTAACTAATATTTAATATACTTTCTTAATTTTTAATGAATATATGGTAGTCAATATTATAAGGATTAACATCAATAGAGGAGCAAATCTAATTATTCATAGCACACAAGTTAGAGAAATAACTAGAGGTGCTCTGTATTTGGAAAGCTACTCTTTCCCTTTTTCTGTTCCTGATAAACTTGAGTAACTAATGGTGGATGGGGGAAATCATGTTGTTATGCCTTTGTCAAACTGGGACAGCCTTTTGGCTTTTTCATTATTTCAGGTCAGTTGATGCTTTTTGGATCAGGGACTGATGCCCTTAATGTGATCTGTGCTCCAGGTTTGGAGGTAGGAGGGAATAAGTTTTGGTTGTGGGGTTTATTTTCCTCTGTAAATGCCTACAGTTTCTCTTAGTATTGAGAATAAGAGGCACATAAGAAGTAAATTTAAGTTGATGTTGCAAGTCAGTAGTATTAATTTGACATGTAACTACCTTCTTGTTCTGTATTTAAGTAATGATAGATCATTATTGCAATACTGAGTATTAGCAAATATTCAGACTTACCTGCCTGCAAAATTTTAAACTGAAGGATGTAATAGGCTCCTAGGCCTTCACATCAGCTTCCTGTCTTGCTTCTATCCTAGGCCAGATAATTGCTGAAATAATGAATTTATTTTTATGCTGTGAAATTACATTATCATTATTCCTATGCCCAAATGGGATGTAAAGTAGCTCAACAATTATAGAGAAATGTTCAGGTAGGTTGAGAGTTTTTACACCTTTGTGCATGAGTGAAAGCTGATGTTGTTGAACTCTCAGGTCCCTTGAGATTCAAGGTTAATCTGCCAAGAGAAGTCCTAATGTACTGGTAATATTGTCCACCTGTTGAAATCAGTTTATTAATTTTAAAACTTTGTTCCTTCTTTTCTTGACTATTTATGTAGAAATACTAGCGTGCCCTTCACTTAGTAAAAAGCACACAGAGGAATACTGGCACCATATCCCTTTAGTTCCTGGAATATATGTCTCTGTCAGAACTTATTGCAGCATGATTAAAAGATGTGAAGAGTTGAGCACAGAAAGTTATGCTATCTACACAAGTGCATGCCTCAGGCTCCTACTGCACCCAAGGCTGAAATTCAAACTCTTCAAACATTTTTTTATATTCACCTATTTGATCATTGCTCTCTTTATATGTCTCCAGCTATGCAAGAGCTGCATTCCAGAGCTTTGTTGTACAGTGGAAATATCAAACTCATGAGCGCAAGAAAGAACGTGACTATGTGATAGTTCATGGCCTGCCCGACAGTAATAAGATTAAAAGTTGTCCCCTCCTTCAGTGTGTTACTGGAACTTTCACTTTTATTCTTCCCTATGAAAAAAAAGCACTGGTTTTAACTTCTGTATTATCTTCTACATTATGCAAAGAGCCCATACCCAAAATGTTTCTATACCCACGCAGTGGCACTTCTCCCACTGAGAGAAGGGAGGTCAAGTCATGGCAGAGTTGTTTGGGCTGTCAGGGTGGCAGGTTGTGCCCTCCCCTCATGGACAGAGCAGGGTGGATATGAAGATGCAGCAATGCCCAGCGAAACCCCGATGGGCATTGAATACAAAGCAGCTGGAGGTCCTGGTCCAAGGGAGCCAGACTGAGCTGCTCGTGCTCTCTGGGTATGGGGAGAACTAATTAACACTGCTTCCAGCGTGGCAGCATCTCACAGCCTGGGGCTCATGGTAGCGTGGAGAAGTCGAAATGATTTGTGAGTGACTGTAGAGTTCAGGGGTGGAAATGATCTCCCGGTTCTCTGCACTCTCCTTCACAAGATGTAACTTTGGGTTGTGTAAATGGAGCTGTGGCTCCTGTAGTGAATTTGCCCAGAGTGAGAGATGGCAGCATCCAGGGGAAATCAACAGCAGTGTCACATGGTCTCATTCTTTTATTATTTATCTGTTCTCTTCCATGTCCCTGGTCCTGTAGCAAGAGAGGAGTACGTTTTCTTGCAGTGAAATCAAGCCATGGAAAGTGCTGTGGTTCCGAACACAGTCTGTACTGCCATAGTTCATGAGTTGTGAGGGGAGGTATATTTGCGGGGGAAAGGGGGAGCTGAAATAATGTTCTTGAATAGCTTTTCCTGGGAAGATGCATAGGGCAGCACTGGTTGCAGGGAAAACTTTGGTCCTTACCCCATCCTTGAAAGGGAGCTGCAGCCTTGGAGCAGGCACGGAGTTGGGCGCCTGCTGCAGGTGCGTGTGGGGCAGGGAGAAGACATCCACGTTTAATAAGGCATTCAACATTAGCCAGCCTCCTTCAGCTGTAAGAAAAGAGGAGCACTTCCACAAACCCTAGACCATGAAACATGATCTCTCCTTGCCCTAGTGAAGGTATCTGGTTACTTTTCCAGAGGATGACATGGACTGATGTTGCACTTTGCTAGATAGATGGGGCTGAGCTGCCACCCCCTCACCCCTGCAAATGTTTAATGCCTCTTGACTAAAGGGAGTCACTTCTAAACTGCAGAAGATGTATGGCTGTAGGCTGAAACCAATGGATTTATTTTCAATTTATCCTGTAGGCATGGAGGCACTCCAGATTGTGTTTTCTGGTGGTAGGCAAAAGAAACCTCATTTATTTTCTCATCCTATTTTTCAAAACACTTTCACATGATCCTCTAGATATTTAAAGCAACCTTTGAGTTAAAAAAAAATGTTCAATTTCTTTATAAATATTAGTACATAGTTAAGGACATCAGAGAGCAACAGGTCTAAAATCTCAATAGTGGAAAAATTAATGTACACTTGTGAAAATTAGTGGTAATAATATAGTGTAATGGGATAACTTTACCTTAAGTTTGCCTTTTAAAGGGCTTCTCAAATGTTCATAAATGATGTTTAAACAACAGAAGCAGCAGTTTGAATTCAATATGAAAACTGAAACTGGGTTTCAAACTGAATCGCACTCAGATTCCTTTTTAATCTTCTCCCATAACTGACTTTGCACTTGAGGAAGAAAGTGAATGTTTCTTCATCTGTTTTCATTTTGTTTTGGTTTGGTTTGTTTGGGTTTTTTTAAAAACTAATACTAACTAAAATGGTGAACTTCTAAAACTGATCTCAACTCAGGACCTGGCAATTATGAGGCTTTGAGTACATCACTCCTAAGTTTGGGTCACTTTTTTGGTTAGAACTGTGTTTCTCTGTGTTTTGTGGTGTGTTTTGGTTTGGAGCTGGTTTTTGCTATCATAGCGAGCAATGGTTGAGGTGAAATGATAATTATATTGCATTACAAGGCAGTTTCTTCAGCAAGGAATCCAGAGCCAAAGGCAGGGACTGTAGAGGGGGAGTAACTGAGGCAGTGTGGAGTCTGCCCTGGATGCCCTATTTATATGAGTCTAGTGAGGTTGGTGAGCGTAAGGATGGAGCTGATGCACGTGTCATTCAAGCATGTTATTCGTACCATTTTATAGTTGTTTTAGATAGTTAAGTTGCTATATTAGAAAGAAAAGTAAATCCTTGCTGACATAAAAATAACCCTTAACAGTGAAGCCTGAAAAAGAAACTGTTATCCTTTATTCAGTGAGTGTTGACAACTTCAAGACTTTGAAATGCGAGTTCATCCTCACCCACAGCAGAGAGGAGAGTATAAATTAGACTAATCAAATCTGTTGCCCCTTGTTCTGTTGAAAAACGAGCAGTTGAAGGCTTTTAATCCAAAAGGGTTTAGGTGAAGTCAAAGTTTATCTCAAAATAAATAAATGTTTATATAAAATAAAAACGCTATTAGAACCATTGCCTTTCCATAGGGGGAAAGACTTCACCTGTATACCCCTAGTAAATATTCCTAATCAAATACAAGTTGGCAATGGTTTCTCTTCTAATGCCAGCATGGCCTTGCATTATTTCTTGTGGTAAGAAGCCACCTAATATTGGGGACTTCTCCCATTTTCTCACACTTATTTTCTGCCTTGTGCCATATGGCTGCAGCATCAGCAACCTGTGGGTTTCTATGACTATGACTATGTCGATTATGTAGACTGTTTTCTACACTGCTTGTGAGACTACCTGTCTTTAACAATATAGTGCCTGGCATTTCTGTGTGGTTTATGGGAAATTATAATATTTGTTGCCATGGTGGTGTTTTTTGCTTGAACTGACACTTTGCATGCTCCTGGCTTGATGTGCTGGGATGAAGTGATAAAGTTAAGGAAAAGAGAGTAGATTCAGACTAGACATAAGGAAGAAATTTTTTACAATGAAAGTCATGAAACACAGGCACAGGTTTCCCAGAGAGGTGGTAGATGCCTCATCCCTGGAAACATTCAAGGTCAGGTTGGATGGGGCTCTGAGCAACTTGGTCTAGTTGAAAATGTCCCTGTTTACTGCAGTGGGGTTGTGCTAGATGACCTTTAATAGTCCCTTCCACCCAAAATGACTCTATGAGACAGCAGGTCCAGCACATGGATGAGAAGAATTCCCTTCACATGCTTCATCATATTTTCAAACATTTCTATTTCTAGGTGTTAATGAGAGAACAAACAGTGCTACGAGCCCAGAAACAGTTCCTGCAGCTGCCATATTTGTTAGATCCTTGAAAATCCCCTCGGTACTTGGATATTACATGCTCCATGCACTGCTACTTCAGGCAGCGGTGTAGACCAAAGCATTTCGGAAGGTCTGAGCAAAAAGAAACCTGGCAGTGGTGCTGCATGAGGAGCTGATGGCTGAGGAGGTGAAGTCTTAGCCCTGGAGCAAGGCTTCACAGTGAACCCCAGTGTGTAAGGATGGGACTGAAAACAACTCATGGCAACCTTTGCCACGTGAAGGAAAGACATGAAACAAGAATGAGCAGTTGCTATTTTTTTCTTTAATTAAAACTTCCAGTGGTAAAACTCTATTACATTAGCCTTTCTGAACAGATCTCAAACTAAGATCACTGTACCAGATTAAGCAATCCAAGGAGCAGTTAACACACAACGTGGTGAAAATGCGTGTTTGGGTTTATGTTTTGTTAAGGTTTTTAACTAAAATGGTGGCCTATGTCATACAGCTTCTTGGCATGGAGGCAGGGAAGATAAAACACAGACTCAAAAAGCATTAAAGGTCCTGGTTTTACTGGGCCTGTACACCATGTGCAGTTAGAAAAACCCTTGCAGGACCAGAGGAGAAACTCCATAAAACACATTTGGCTGCAGGGGGCTCTTCTGGCCCATGACAATCCAGCTTCATCCAAGGATTGATGTAATGTGACGTTAAAGTGAGTTTTATGCAACTGCATGTGCTATCAGTGCTACCAAGTGCTCCACAGTTTCTGGATGTGTTCTGTGCTTCAGAGCAGTACGGCAGTGCCCTAAGGGGCCTAAAAGCCCTCACTGAACCTAGATGGAGAGAAGGATCTCACTGTGGCTCTTGGCAAAAACATTGTCAAGTTAACACTGCAAATGGTTAAAATGTTATTTATTTCAGTTTAGGTAATTTTTTAGCTAAATATGCCACCAAGTTAAATATAGGCTTTGCAAGACACCTTTAAAACCTTTCTCTTCTTCCCATTACCAGACAACTGGGAAGCAACAGAGACAGTTTCTAGAATGGGTTTTTCAACTTTTCCTGGGTTTGTAGATTTTAAATTGGTTGTGCTCATAGTGACAAGCCTCTAGAGGCTTTCTTATTTTGGAGTTGGCATAGTAAAGTGTTTTTACCTATATTAATCATTTCTACCTATGATCTAGTTACAAGGATGCTATGAAAGAAAACACAAGTAGAAAGCCAGGGCGTAGCCTTCAGAGGGGCACGGAAATGGTTAAGGAAACCCTAAATCTAAAAGGAGATTGTGTTCCTTGTGTATCCTTGAAAAGCAGAAACTGTCACAAATTAATTAATTAATTAATTAATTAAAGGCCCCAGACAAAACACAATCTAAAAGCATGACTGTAAGATTTAGTGGCCAACAGTTGCTCTTTTAAGAGATGTGTGGAGTGGAAGCATTTGCTTGCCCAGACAAGTAAAGGGCTGGGGATCTGCTTTGGGTTGACTCGCTGCCACTAATACCATTATTTATAGTGTGACACAAGCAAAGTGACTTATTCAACAGGCACCAAATAGGTGGGTAATATTTTTACACTCTGATGTTTCAGTGGCAAGTAACCAAAGAGGACTTGCGTTAGTCATGGTCATTCTTTAAAAAAAGAAATAATGATCCTTCAACTCCTTCCTCTATTTCATCACTTATATAAGCAACGCATTTTTGTGATTAGAGCTACAGTTTTTTCTCTTCTAAAGATGTCGCATAACTTTCAAAGCACCCAGTGTTCAGCTTAACAGCTGCTCTTGCTTTTTTAAACCAGGGCTTCTTCATTCATAAGTAATGTAAGGGAATGTGTCTGTACAGCACCTGGCAAAGTATTCTCCTGACCTCTTACTGGATAGGTAGGTGCCACCAGTGCTTAGATAGACTTTGCAGCTTGTTTTATCCTTTTTGAAGAACAGTTTTATATGGTTCCTTCATCAAGTGTTGGATGCTTGAGAGTCCCAAAAATACCTCGCACAGCACACGGACAGCAGAATGACCGGTTCCTGTTCTGCTAAACATTCGCCCTTGGGGCTGTGCACTCAGCTTTTCTGCTAGCAGCATTTGTGCATTTGCCTTTGACCCTGGATGTGGTGAGGAGGGTAAATGCTGGGCATTGGAGGAACGAGCTGCTTGCAGGTTCAGGCTTTGAGCACTTGCAAGAGAGGAATGGGAGGAAATGGCAAACAAGACAAAAAGTTTTTAAAAGCACAGCGTGGTGTGTCACTGCCTTAACCTGGCCTTAATTTATGCCTCAGTTATAGCCAGTAATAAGGACACATGTTTCTATTTTTGTGAGTGGGATAGCAAAATGCCTCAACTCAGGACAGTAATATTCAGAAAAAATCCTTTCCCATTGGTTATTGCTTGTATTTTTGCCTTTCTGAATTATCTCCAAGAGGAAGACAAGTTTTAAACAGAGATATTTTGGATTTGAGAAGGAGAGGCAGTGTTACATGTGTGCAACAACTTTTTTCACTTCTTCATTTTAGTTCATACAAGTGTTTTAGCAATCTGGAGTTACAACAATGTTTTTGTCCTCTGCCACTGCCTTTGTGAACAGGTCTCCTGACTCTCTTCAGAGTGTTAGACACCATGTAAGCTTGTCAGAAGAGGGATAAGCACTCCAGGAAGTGATGTTCCTCACTTCTGAAGTGGATGTATAATTTTCAGGTCTGTTCTTTCACTAGTTCACAGGTCAGGTTCTAAACGGGAGTAAAAGTCTTTACTGAGAGACGGGACTAGCTTTCCCTCTTATTCTGACTTGTACCTGGACTTGTTTGCCAAATATCTGTTGAGCCATGGCAATGTCACTGATTCTCAACGATGTGCCAAAATTTGCCTAGTCCACTTTTTTTTTAAATTTTCTTTTGTATTATTATTTTTAAGATGGGGAATGTTACCCTGCAAGGATAAAATCCAGCTAAATGATTTTTGCATCTTATGGCTACGGCTGCATCTAAAGGAGAACGCTCAGGTGGTGTGTCGCTACAGTTCTGCATTTTCCAGTGGAATTCTGACAACTTACCCCAGTGAAGGGCCTGCCCTTTCCTCCACAATTATCAAGTTACACTGACCGAGCATTCTGCACGCAACAGAAAGGTGCAGCAAATTATGATTAGTAACATCAGCTGAATACCAGCTCTGAAAAAAAGGCTTCAGCTCTATTTTTATGACTTATTTACAGTGAATAAGAAATGCAGTTAATCAGGTTATTTAGTACATCCATTAAGAAAATTAGTAGGCTAGTGTAAAGAGTGCTTACACTGTTAAGCAAGGGCTGAGTGTACCAATAACTCGTGACACAAATAGCATTTGACTAAAGCCAAATCAATGAGAATAAAATTGTGTATTAAATCAGGAAAAATGATCCAAGAATCCAGAAAAAAGGACCAAAAAACCCAAAAAATCGAACAAAACCCGAAATCAACCAAACAATCAGAACCAGACTCACCCAATCTGATTTTGTGCCTGCCTTGGGCTTGAGATGGTCTCTTCCTAAAGCTTGTGACATAAGCAAAGTGCACAGGAGCTTAGGGAACAGGTGCCTCTCTGGCTTTGCACCAGGGAAAAGGGATCATTTTGGGTGTTAGGGCCTTGGTCACCTCCTTTTTGGCTGACTGTGCCTTCAGGCAGACAGGAGACATCCCACTCTCCAGGCGCTTGTGAAATGCTATTGATGTGGGTGTTAAAAGCCTGTTGTTTTGGGGCACCTGTGTGTGGGTTTGTCACCACTGAGCAAACCACATTTTCCTTCTTGGTCCTGGTGTGCCTGACGTGGACTGCCCTTGGTTGCACTGTCTGTGGCTTTCTTGGGGAAGGGAAAATTATTAGTGGGGAACTCAGCAGACAAAAGATTTAAGCATTTCATGGTACGGGGTGTTTTCCACTGCTTGTGTGGGGTGATGAATGTAACATGAAGAACAATTATGGATCTGATTCTTCCTTTCTCTGTGTTTTTAGTGGAGTTTAACGTCTCTAGATGGAATCCTGTATGTTTTAACATTTGACTAAAAGCCAAAATCAGTGAGACTCCTTGGTCCTAGTTTTTGTGTTAGGAAGGGAAGGGCTGTATGTTTACAGGTATTTGTGACAGTGCATTTTCTCCTCAGTGTCTTCTCTGCCTTGTATAAACCCTCTGGCAGCACTGCCAATCGCACATTTTTGTTGAATGGGCTGCTTTTGTGTGCACAACAGCAGGTCTGAGAATACAGGCCTGAAAACTCATCTCTACAACTCAGCCTTCGAGCAATAGATAAAACTCTGTGTGACTGTTGCAGCGGGTAGATGTATTTTGTTCCATTTTTTTAATAGTGGGTTGTAAGATACACGATTTTTACTGGCTTACAACTTGAGAGCAATTTCCAGAGCTCAGTTTATAAGCCTCTGGGAGGGTTTTGCAATAACTTTTTTTTTTTAGGGGGGAGTTTAGGCATTTCAGCTATGATAGGACTGAATTTCATGCTCCTCTAGTATCAGACATTACTACCTAAAATAGTTCCAGCCTGCTGTGGGCTGAGCCAGTTTCCCTTACACCGCAGTGGACACCAGCTTGCTGGGAGAAGGGCAGTGCAGGGGCACACCCAAGCTGCCCAAGAAAAATCCACTCACACAGCCATCTGCAGATGGAAGTTAGGGACTGAAGATGAAATTTAGAGGTTACTCACCAGAAAGTTCAATTGATAACATTTAATAGCTCCTCTGGTAGGGTCTTTGACAGAGAAAGCCCCATGCTTTCGGCAAATCTTTCCTGATAAGGTATTTCTAGCCAAAGCAGTCTCTGACAAGAATTTGAGTTGTTCCTTTTAGGTTTTTCCTTAAATACTTCACAGTCATCATAGAATGGCTTGTGTTGGAAAGGACTTTAAAGACCATCTTGTTCCAACCCCCAGCCATGTGCAGGGACACCTTTCACCATGTCAGGCTGCTCAGAGCCCCATCCAACCTGGCTTTGGACCCTTCCAGGGCATCCACAGTTTCCCTGGGCAAACTGTTCCAGTGCCTCATAGTACCTAAATTCTTTACCCTCACAGTAAAGAACTTCTCCCTAATATCTAATCTAAACCTACTCTCTTTTCAGTTTGAATCCATTCCCCCTTGTCCTGTCACTACATGCTCCTGTAAATAGTCCCTCTCCACCTTTCTTATAAGCTCCCTTCAGGTACTGGAAGGCCACAGTTAGGTCATCCCAATGCTTTCTCTTTTCCAGGCTGGTCAATCCCAACTCTCTCAGTCTTCCTTCACATGAGAGATCCTTCGTCCCTCTGATCACCTTGGTGGCCTCCACAGGACATGCTCCATCAGGTCCATGCTCTTCCTGTGCTGGGGACCCCAGAGCTGATGCAGCACTGCAGGTGGGGTGTCAGGAACAGAGGGGCAGAAGGAGTAGAGGGGCAGAATCCCCTCCCTTGCCCTGCTGGCCACGCTGCTTTGGATGAAGCCCAGGACACATTTGGCTTTCTGGGCTGAGAGCACACATTGCCAGAGGCTCAGATGTATGTGCTGACAAAACTTGGTACAGCAGGGTGTCCCTAGAGCAGGTTGTCAGGTGGAAATAGTTGTCACCAATTTGTGCACCTCAGCAGACTTCGAGTAATTTCTGCAGAGGGGGGCTTTGCTTTACCTCTGTGGGTGTTGCTTTAGGGGAAGGTGTCCTGCACGTGGTAAGTGCTAAGCAGGGGTGGCTGTACCTGCTGTCCTTGCAGGAGAGAGCTGCTCCATTCTCCTAGACAGGTTGTCACCTAACAAGTATGGATCATTTTCAGCCCTGGTTCCAAACTGACCACAGTGAAGAGAGAGAGAGCTGGAGATATGTGGCATTACTTTGTGTGTGCCAGGGTGGAAGCACAGCATCCTCCAGCTTGTGCTAACCTGGCTGGATGAACTGAGTTAGAAATGAGACCTGAATGTGGATGTGAGCACAGCCTGGAAATTTTGATATGCATATGCAATTCACAAAACTTACTGAGTTTGGAGACAAGACTCTCGTACATGGAGAGAATGCCACTCTGGCTTTTAGTGTGTCTCAAAATTTTATTGCTTTCTTTTTCTCTTCAGGAGTATTCTGTGTATTGACAGATACAGATATGAGAAAGCAGGATGTGGGCTGTGGGAAGGTGGGGAGCAGAAGAGAGAAAATAAGAGTGAAGTTAGAGACATTTCAGAGCTGAGCAGTACCCACAATATTGTATTTAAACCTTCTGCACATAACTGATGAGAAAAAAAAGCAGTGGTTTTATTCAGCTTAAAGCGGAATAAAATATCTGAGTCTTTTTAATGCAGATTTTTTTTAAAAAAAGTTGCTGAGACTGTGGAACTGCCACAAAATTAACTGCTTCAAATCCACTGATAATGGCACAGCATTTCCAGTATGTTCTGTGGAAGTTGGATAAAGGTAGAGGTTTTGCACCTGGTGAAAGTTATCCAGGCTCAGAGCAGTATGTGGCAAGTAGTTAAAGAGGATCCACCTATTTCTACAGATTTCAGGATGACCACTAGTCCAGTGTTGCACATGAAGCATCATCCCTCTCTGGGTAGACAGATCCTCCTCTTCGGTGGGTATTTTTCCTCTAAAACCGACTCAGCCACATCTTACTGTCAGATGAAGACTGAAAAGGATGATGAGTGCTGCCCCAAAGCTGATGCATTCCAGGTTTATGTCAGGAGTACAAGCTGGAGCTGGGATAGCACCTAGGCTTGTGATTGAGCGTGGCCAGGAGTGTGCAGGGAGCTCCTGGCAGAGGCAGCCAGTGATGGGGAGCACCTTGTGATACCAGAGGTACCCAAGGAATGCACGTGCAAAGATATGACCATTAAAAGAAAAAGGAACGTAGCTACAAACCTACACTGTGAAGAAATTGTTGTAGAAAGATTGTATCTGATTTAATTACATGCACTTGATTGGATGAAAATGTATTAAAAAAAATGTAAATCTCAATAGTTGAGAGTCAAGCTGCAAATATGAATATCCTCATTACTGTAGACAGCCACATCTAATAAACTAAATTCCAGGTATGAATTTGCTACAAATTTTTGCTGTACAAATGCATAAAAGGGTTTCATTTGTTCTTAAATGGAACTTACCTAGTTGTCAATCTAATATATATGACTTTTGCTACTCTAGTCTCTATCAAAGATCAAGGCACCATTTCTGTAGGTGCTAAAGAGGTTGCTAAGAAGAGTATTACTGTAGAGGTCTTACAATGTCAAAAGTGATGGTTGCAAATGAAAGACAACCCATTCTTTCCTCTTCCTCATCAAAACCCCTGCCAAGGCAATCTACTATGGATAGGTAATTTAAGAGGCATAAACAAATTGCCTGTGCCAGTGCTGATGCCTTAGCTGCTGTGAAATGGAGGGGAAGAACAATTTATTTAAATCCAAATATGCCTTTGGTGTTGTCTTCAAGTCCCTACTCCATGGTGGAGAATCAGGGGTTTCACACTGACTTTCCATATCACACTATCTGTATTATGGTTTCCTACTCTTGTTAAATGAACCTGCCTCTTGCCTTTGAGAGTCTTGCACGAGTGTTTAGTTTGGTACAAGGGCTATGAGGGGTCTTAGAGGGGTTGTTGTTGGAGTATTTAGCCAAACTCAAGTAGAATTGAAATAAGCATTCCAGGGACAGAGTTGGTCTCTTAAGCGCAGTGTGCCTGGCACCGAGAACACCAGCTGTGACACTGCTTCTAATTCTTCACACTGCCCTTTTGACATCTAACTTTTTCTGTATCAGTCTTTGGGGATGGAAAAACAAAGCCTTGTCGTGAAGGTGACTGCACAACCACAGAGAGGAGTGGTTTCAGCATGCTCCTGGCTGGCTCAGCGAAGGGACAAAACCTTCAAGTAATGTTTGCCGCTGTGGTTGGTGACATTATCAAATTTCCCAGTGCAAATACCTTTGAGAGGAGCAAGCCTTCAGTTTTTCTTCTTAGGATCATTTAATGAGTCATTATTTACTTTTGTCACATAGCAATACAGGACTTGATTTCTGGGAAAAAAACTGTAACTCTGCCAAGGTTGTTGCTGAACAGAAGCAGCATATTTACCATAACAAAGTTTAAGCTCATCACATGGGAAGTTTCCAGATATAACTTTCATTGTGGTTTCATATTTTCCACTACGTTCCTGAGGGACAGCAGCTCCCTTCAGATAAGGTCTGCTCAGTAATGAGCTTGAAAGCTGTTTCTACTTGGAAAGGAGAAATCTATTAACAACACAGGAAAAGTACCATAAAAAGTCAGGACTTGAGGCTGGTAGCACTTCAGTTTGGGACATGGCAGCGGGAATTTTAGGGTGTACAGTGTGTGGGGAGCCTGTGCATTGGTGCCCTCCTGCCGCAGGCTGGGACAGGGTGTGCTCCCAGATTGTGGCCTTGGGCTTTGGTTTCACTACAACCCCTTAAGCCAAGTAGTTTCAGAGGTCTGCTTGCTGTTGTCCTGATGGGGTTTGGAGAGGCCTGGGAGAAGAAACTCACTTTTGCTTGCTTTAATCTTCTTTAAATCTTTAAAACTGATCTGTTTCCCCCACAGGGTGGATTTTGTTTTGGGGTTTTTCCTTCCTTTCTTTTATGCTAAATGACAAAGCACATGGGCTAAGCAAGTTTACAGGGTGTTTTCCAGCTTAATAAGAGTAGGGTGGATCACATTGTGCCCAGCCAAGTCCTGGAGAGATGGGGATCAAATGTTCCTGTTGTCTTAGTCACACCAGTGTGTAGGAGAAAAGGAGTAATTTCTAATCCTCAGAAGGTGTCCCTGCAAGGCTGCAGTGCCAGAGCTGTAGGAGAAACAGGCAAAGGAAGAAGTGGTATGTTTTCTCCAGATTAGTGTGGACAGTTTGCTACAGTGGTTTAGGAAGAAGTAGGGAGCAATTTTTTCCACCAGGACAGTACGTGAGGTTTGCTGTTGTACCCTCCTTGGCCATGCACTTGCTAGGAACTGCACGTGTACAGAGCAGCAATTCTGCACGACTGCAGTGCCAGGTCCCACCTGCTATAAATACAGGCAGCTTCAGCAAAGCTGCTGTAATTTATGCCAGTCGGGGACTTGGCCAAGGGGCCAGGCTAAAACACTGATACAAGGATGTCTCTCTGACTTTTATTTTCAAATACTCTAATTTCAGCAGCTCTGCATCCATGCTAGGGCTGCCTCTTTATCTTCCTCCCTCCTTCCTCTCCTGCTGGTCTTGCACATTTTTGTTTGCCCTTTGCAATTGTATCAAATTGGATCAAAGCAGAGGTGTTGGGTTTGGTTTGGTTTGATGGGCGTTCTTGATGTTTGTTTGTGCAGGATTTGTTGTTGTTGGGGGTTTTTTTTGTCCCTGACTTTCTCTTCTTTTTGAGTGTCTACTCCAATGGAAATATAAGAAGTTTGGGCTTGACCACTGAGGTGTGAACTGACAGGAGTCTGTTCTTAGGATGTCTTTCTCTTAATCAAAATAGTAATCGATACCTTGCAGCCCAAGACTACGAGAACGTTGCAGCAGCTTTCTTCAAAATAGATCTCAGTGAGCAGTCTGCAATCTTGTACGTGTGCCTCCCCCGTTCTCGGACTGCTTGGTTGCAAGCTGGTGGTCACCCATGGCATCAGCTCCGTTACCTTCTACCAGTAGGGCTGTACAAAGTCTTACATTAAAAACACTGAGTAAGAATCACTTTTCACGAAGGGAAACAGCTGAAATTTGCAAACAGAAAAGGGAGGAAGGAACTTTGACTCATGGTATGCTGAAATGGATGCTTCTCAGCCAAAGACTGCAATTCCCAAGTGTCATTACGAAATCTTGACAATTTGCCCAAATCCCATTTTCATTCAGGAAGTTTGTGATTAATAGAATTAAGCTCTACTCATGCAAAGCATAGGAAAGTATGTGAGAATACCCACCTTTTATGGCATGGCATTTGTTGGCACTCTCGGCTTGGTTGTAGCAAAGATTAAAGGATTAGTAAGTAAGCCAGATAGTGAACTGCTGCTCCTAAAGCTGTCTTTTGCCAGTATATTGATTACAGAGGATTTTTAAAGCCTTCAGAACAATGTCCTGTGTCCTTATTATCCTTATGTTAATTTGTAACCATATATCTTTAATGAAGTGGAGAGCTTATTTCATACAGTAAGTGTGAGGTGTCCTTTTGCAGAGATGCAGTCAGTTTGGTCCATTCCTTTAGCTGTCTGTGTAGTTTTGGTTCTTTTTCTTTTTTTCCTACCAAGTTTTCTGTGAAAGAGAAGCAGATTTTTGACAGTGTTTGACAAAAGTAGGGAAACCTATGCTGAGGTCTGGTCTTATACTGAGACAAGAGCAAACTTCAGTCTCCTTTGGAGGATGCTGGCCATACCTGATCCTGTCTGCCAGCCAGCCAATTTCTTTTCTGGAAGATGTTCCAGAACAAAGCCCTAAGGCCTGTTCTCCAAATCTCTGCTTAATCACAGAATAGACTGAGTTGGAAGGGACCCATCAGGATTGAGTCCAACCCCTGGCCCTGCACAGGACACCCCAAGAATTGCACCGTGTGCCTGAGAGAACTGTCCAAACACTATTTAATTCTCATTGTGTCAGAAGATATTGTAATGGCTTCACTTAAACAACAGAGGATTTCAGCATTTTTTAAAAATTAGCAATATGAATGTCAGGAATTGAATGTTAAGCTCCTGACTTTCTTTTTTTGTGTAAGGTTGCACTCGGTAGGATGCTTTTCTACAAGTCTCTCAGTCTTGGCTGTTTTTTTTTCACAGCACCAAGCTGGTAGGAAATGCTCCTGATGGATTGAGGTAGCAGGAAGGTAGGTTGGAGCAGGACCGAGGCAAACGGAAACCCAGGGAAACTGCTCCATCAAGTGTTGAAAGGTAAAACTGGCACTGCAGGACGCTGAAAACACAGGTCTGCCTTGGGCCAGAAGCAAGGTGCTCTCCACATGTCCAGTACAGACCAAACATGCAAAATCCCTACTTGATCTTCGTAGGGCCAGATTCCACTCTGAGCTGCATAACATTTTATGGGATGGCCTTCATTTTAATTTGATGTTTACTCTCTTAAAAATATCCACTGCAGTGGCCAGTTAAAGACTGATCTTTTTTTTTTCTTCTCCAATAGTTCTAATAAAAGCAAATGTTTTGCACATATGCAGATAAAATTCAAACGCATGCTTTAAAAGTAAAGCTTTACTTGCTTTCCTTCGAAGTGGAACAATAATTGTTGTAAAATTTGTAGGGAGAGAAAAGTAAGTATTCATTTTATCTTGAATTCTAAGAGTGTATTTAATTATTCCGTTAAATGTTGACAGATATAAAGGCTGGTCTACATGTACAAATGTCACTGAAATCATTTTTAGGCTTAGATATTTCAGCCTTTCTTGCTTTCACAGTGGAAATTTAAACCCTTCTGACCTGAACCTATATTTTACTTATTCTTTTCGGACATATGCATTGCTCACTGCTTAGAGTAAGTTTACCATCTACGTGTTAAGTTTATCATCTACAAGTAGACTTTGATTTTTATGTGATTTTTTTCCCGAAATGAGTCCACTCTTACACAGCTACTTGAATCAAGTGAAGTAAATTTTAATTAAATTTCTTGGCTTCTAGGGCTTTCCGTGGAGAAACTACACCAAAATGTTATTGAAACTTCATAAGAGAGTAAAAAATTTATTAAAAACTTAGTTGGAAAATCCAACTAGGAAATGCACGGGAATAATGTAGTATAACCTGATTTTCAAGCAAAGGCAGTGCTATGAAGAATTGCATTTTTTGTTAAAAGAGGTAAGAGCTTTCAAATGTCAGTTCTTCAAAATGTCATTGGTGTTTAGATTTAAAAGCTGTTTCTGATAGAGTTGTTTTTTGTTTGTTTTTTTTTTTAATTTGAGTGACAGAAAATATGTAAATTCTTTCTTCTACTATTTTTACTTAAAACCATTGAGCTTTCACCTCTTCCCAAGGGGCTGTCCCAGGATTCGTTTTATCATGTCCTTACTGGTACCTTCAGGAACCCTCAAACTTTGTAAAATCATGGAGTCATTTAGATTGGAAAAGACCTTAAAGATCAGAGAGTCCAGCCATAACTGTTCTGAAGTATTGCCTCCATCCCCAACTGCTGAATGAGGCTGGGGGACTGTGCAAAAGCTAAGCATTTCCTTGAAAGCCTCAGAAACATGTGCCTAATATTCACAAGCAGGTACAACAATGGGTGTGCTCCCTCCTCACTCCTGCACCCTGTTTGCAAATAACTATAAACAATATATTCTATAAATAATAGAATTTTCATTAAAATATTGTTAAATCCCCCCACTTTTGTAAAGGCAAGTTAAAACCACTGTAGGAGAGCAACCCAGTGTGAGTAGCACTGGGAGTTTCTGTACCTGTTTGAAAAAATGTACATCCTTACCAGCACCTAAAGTCTTCCCTGAATTTTGAGTTGCTGAGAGAATGATTAGTTTATGGAGAAATAAATAACAACCAACCCTAACCTGTGTCAGAAAAGGTGTGGAGGGGGAGTTACCACCTTAGGACCTATTGCCTTCAGTGGGGTGAAAAAATGTATGTTGGATGGCTTCAGGTACCTCCCTGAACTGTTTGGGTTTGTGTTGAATTTGTCAACATGGCTGAAAACCAGCCTGAAGGGAAGAGTGGTAATTGCTGGGGGACCTGTCAGCAGAGAGTAAAGAAAAGGATGGTGAGTCAGTGCAGAGTGATACTGTTTTTCATCTAAAATCAGAAAAACCCCCTCCACTACTATGCAGAGTAACAGGTGTAACCACAAGCTTTCCTGGCTCCCTCCGCCAGCCCAAGCTAATTTAGGTTTCTAAGCCTATGGGATGAGTACAACATGATGGAGCCAAAATTTATGAAAAAATATCCATGTTAATATCGGCTGTAAAATAAATGTAAAAGAGAGCTGAAGTAAAACAGCTTTTATTCACATGAAAAAATAAACCTGTTAGCTCTGATAATCAATTAAAATATTATAGAATCAAGCAATCACAGATGTAGAAGCTTATCCTCCTTAAAGTCATTATAAATCACATCCTTTCCTAAATCTCTCTATTCCCTTTTATTGCTTACATTATAATCCCTGTCCGGGTATCATTTTCATTGCTAAACACACTGTTTGCCAGTCAGTTTATTAAGGTTTGTCTTGATAGTGCCAAAACAAATGCTCCTTTTCAAAGATAAAAGGAAGGCTAATATTAAAACAATAATTTCACCTCTTTGCTGGCAGAGCCTAATTATTGAAGAAATTGGCACATGAACTCTCTGAGGTGACAGGGAATTAGTGTGTCAATAGGAGCCTGCTTTGAAGTTGACCCACACTGTTCTTGGTGGTGTTGGGTGTACCCTGTCTCTTGCAATAGGATGTGGGGAAAGAGAACTGTTTGGGGTGGGGAGCAGCTAACAATAAAACTGTTCTTCACTGTTTTTAATTGACTAAAAGCTTTAGTGAAAAAAAGGATGCAACACATAGGAGACACAAAAAATAAAAGCAGAAAAATTATAGACTTGAGACTGTAGCGACAGGACAAGCGGGAACAACTTCAACTGAAAGAGACCAGATTTAGATCAGATATCAGAAAGAAATTCCTTTCTGTGGGGGTGGTGAGGCAGTGCAACAGGTTGCCCAGAGAAGCTGTGGATGCCCCATCCCTGGCAGTGTTCAAGGTCAGGTTGGACGGGGCTCTGAGTGACCTGGTCTAGTGAAAGGTGTCTCTTCCCACAACATGGCTTTGGAGCCACATGATCTTCAAGGTCCCTTCCAAACCAGGCCATTCTATGATGACTGATAAGAACAGCAAAGAGGCATTAAAGGGCCTGGGGCAGTTAAAAGAAATGTGTTTGTACAGGAGGGGTTTGGTGACATCAGGCTTACAGCAATTATGTCAGTAAAGCATTCTGAGAAGAGGGAAGTAGGGCTGAGGGTCATTACTTGATATAGTCAGGAGTGCTCTAAAATACTGCTACAAAAGCAAACACTTGTATTACACCCCAAACTGTTACCAGTTCAATTGAAGCCTGGGGGAAGCATGAGCCTAACAGCTTAACAACCTCACTGATTTATATGCAAAAACTTCTATGAACAAGTAGCAGAGCTCCTAAAACATGACCTAAACCCAAGCCTGAGAACAGATGAGATGTAAATGAAATGTGTTTTGTTTTTCTGTGGTTTAGTTGGTGGCAGGAAAACCCAGAGCCAAAGAAAGCTGACAAGCCACACTAGGGCTCGGGGGTCTGAGCTCTGGGAGAAGGTGCTGCTAAGGGGGAAGGCTTTTAAACCCTGAATACCCAATACCATTTCAGCTTGAAATGCTCAAATTTCACGAGAGCTTGATGAAATAAAATCTAACTAACGCGTTATCCAAATATATACTTTATGTATATGGTACATGTATACAAAGGAACTTGAGGAAATGGCATGAAGCTGAGTTGGGGGAGGTTTAGGTTGGATATTAGGAAAAGGTTCTTTACCCAGAGGGTGGTTGGGCACTGGAACAGGTTCCCCAGTGAAGGGGTCACATCACCAGCCTGACAAAGTTCAAGAAGCATTTGGACAACATTTTGGGACACATGGTGGGATTCTCAGGGTGTCCTGACCAGGGCCAAGAGTTGGACTCAATGATTCTGGTGGATCTCTTCCAACTCAGCAGATTCTATGCTTCTATAAATCTGGTTGCAACGAGAGCAAGACAAGCAGTGTCCCCTTTTTGCATGGGTAAGACTATTCAAAATAAGAAACAGAAATGGCTCCAGTTCATGGCAAACAGCTGATGGATCACTATGGTTGGACATGGATGGGCATCAGAAAAAGTGGCAGTCTCATCTTTAGTAGACCAAAACATTAGGAATAACAGTGTTTGAGATAAAGAAATAGATCAAGATGAGGCAGCATGGGGGAAATGTTTAAAGGAAAACAAAAAAATATCTCTCAGTTAAGAGCAGTCAATTTTCTTCCTATGGAGTTGCATTTTGCTTCACGTTAAATGTTAAAGTGTATGTTCTTCGATGTTCCCAACTTCCTTTACAGATGAAGCCAGGGAAATGATTGATGGTTCAAGGGTTTGGCCCTGGAATTGTAAAGGTGGCCTCAGTGGTATTTTGTCCATGGATCCTGGTAATCTGGACATGGAGATATGGATCTCCATAGCTCCATAAACATTTACAGTAGCTCAGAGAAAGGCAAGTGTTAAAAGTGGAGTAAAAAGGTTGAACTTAGTGTTTGCATTAACTTAACTGTACTGATTTTGGTGTCATTCTTTCAAATTTGTCTCTTAAGGATAAGCTGTCTGTTGGGATTTATCACTGGGGAATTACCAATTTAGCTTAGGGGAAAAAAAATTTAATTTAGAAATATCTTTTTTTTTTCTTATGACTGAAAATGAAATACAAGAGTTATCATCAGATTTGAAAAACTGGGTTTGCAGTATGGAACTTGGAGAAGAATGCATGATCCTGAACATCAGGAGGAATTGCTTCATGGAAAATGTTGTCTGGCATTGGAATGGGCTCTCCAGGGAGGTGATGGAATCACCATTCCTGGAGGTGTTCAGAAAACAACTGGATGTGGCATTTAGTGCCACAGTCTAGTTGACAAGGTGGTGATGAGTCAAAGGTTAGACTTGATGAACTCAGGGGTCTTTTCCAAACTAAATGATTCTGTGATTCTGTGATCCCTAGGACACTCATCCTAGTGTCCCAAGGCTTTCTTCTGCTTTGTAAATGCTACCCAGAAGTGATGGGATGTTCTAAACTCAGGGTAGAGGCATGAGGTTTCACATCTTCTCGAGTCTTCATCACACTGGTTACATTAAAAAAACTGATTTTTAAAGAAATGTGACTGGTGGAAAGATTTTTTTTCAGATTAATCATCAGATAATTGGTGCGGAGCTATATTTTGTGACTGCTGATGATTCGTAAGGCAAGACCAGAGTTTCCCTGAGATGCTCTCTGGGTGTTTCTGGCAGTCCTCTTAATGAAACCCTGTTTTTATTAAATTCTTGGTCTCTGAATGTAACAAATTCCTATGCCAAAGTTGATGGGATTCCAACATCTCCTAACTACAGCCCTGCCTCAAGATAGTAATTGATCTATAAATTCTCAGCTTCTTCAGGACTAGGATGAATTGGCTATGAAGTTTCATATGAAAAGAGTTTTTAAGTTACGTAATTTTTAGTCACAATTTTTCCTGCCTATATGAAGACTCAAGCATCTTGGTGCCCCATTCATTTAATGGAGCCATTGGACATTCAGCGATACTGAAAGCTGCTCCTAAGCTGCTTCAAGTGAGTAATTTCAAACTTACAATGCAATAAATATTTCCTAGAACATATATAGACCAGTATAAAGAGATAAGTGAGCTACCAGTTCTTTTCTTGAAAATATTAACAATGTACTTGCTTCATTGAATTTCTGGAGAAAATAGAAATTAAATTTTTAACATTCTCTTGACCTGAGAAGTGTTTCCTGCTTTTACATGCATCACTCTGCTGTAGAGGGAAGGATATCTGAGTTGATAACTCAGTTTGAGATGTTCACGGCAGAGAAGATTTGGTCTAGTGAGGAGCACCACATGCTCAACATTGAAAATGCTGCTCTGACCTTTTCCTGGCATGCATGCTCTGGGCAGAAAGATATTTTGACATTTTTAATGTGATATGAAAGGATATGGATATCCTCTTGTGAAATACAATGAACTTATGTGTTTTATGTCACTCTGCTTTGAGACAGCTGGAGCTGAAAATGGGCTGTAACTATAAACACCATTAGTCCTTTTTTTTTCATCTGTGTGGAGCACAGCCACCCCTCCTCCTGTGCTTTTAGACCCATAAGGACCACAGTTTACCTGCCCCACCTGAAAGGTGCCAGGTAAACTGAGACACTGGTGGCTGGGCTTTTGTTGCGCTAATATTTCTTGGCTGTGCAAAAAATAAGTGTTAATTACTGCTTATGCCCTAAGGTTTTTATGAAAAGGTTATAAGAGATCCTTCAGGTTGTGGTAAGGATGATGACCTCCAGCTGTGGTCAGGGGTCCAAGGTGGACATGTGCACTGTGGTGGAGTAGTTTCCTGGGCTTTCATTACATCAGCAGTGAAGGCTGTTGCCTTAACTTGGCCACCATCTGCAAAGCCAGCACTGGAGAACACCAACATGACCAGCAGGAGGGTGCAGCAGCCCTTCCAGCAGGTCTTGGAGATCTGCTGGGACAACCAGTGGCTGGTGGAGAGTGTTCAAGTCGAGTGCACTGTATCCAGATGAACTCCCCATCACAGCAGCTACTTAAAGCACTCCCCAAACTCCCCCAAAGGAAGAGGAGGGCTCACCCAAAGGCAGCTTCTAAAAGCCTTTTGCAGTCATTAGTGCTGTCCCCTGTGCTGCAAGCTGCCTGCAATGAGCATGTCGACATCCCTGCAATGTGCTCACATTTCAAAGGCGGTGCTCCTAACCAGCTGCATCTCAAGAAATCGAGCAATTTTTTAAATTTTTTGTTCTTTTTTTTTCGAAGATACCATGCCAAGTCTTTTGAAATGAAAGCTGGGGCAGGCCTAGTGGAGATTAATGTAGGAAAAATGCTGCTGGCTTGATAAGCCACAGATGTCTGTGAGATTTGTGGACGTTGTTGACAGCTTGTGATGGTTTGCAGCTTGCGAGGTCCCCCAGCCCCGGGACCAATGTGCTGAATCCATGGCTGGAGGTGCAGGGCAGGGTTTGGCCCAGCGTGATGCTTAGGTGATGGGTTTGAGGAGACCTAGAAGAAAAACTGCTCTGGACCCACCCTGTCATTGCAGAGTTTTCTTAAGTGCTGCACCTATTTATGTAAAAGAATTACTTTTTTTTTTTTAATAATATCATTACTGGCAACTCTTTTTATAATACCGTAATGGGGAGACGTAAGCTGGTGAAATTCTGTGAAAGCATAAGATGGTCGTGGAAACTCAGGTTATTGCGCCAACCTTGGAAAATGGAAAAGGTGACTTATGTTGGTGGAATCATTCCTAGTGGGTGGACAGGAGCTGGGCTTCCATTAACTCTTCGTACTTATAAAAACTATGCAGCTTTTTTTGGGTAAGACCTTCACTGAGTCCTGTTAGGTGGTACCAGTAACACCAATGAACTGACAGAAACTTGTTGCTTGCTCTTTTTAAACTGAAGATCATCCTGTCATCAAACACTGTCACAGAAGCAGTGCAGAGCATGACAGAAGGTCCCTCTGTTAGGAAATGGGGTGGTCTGGGTGCTTTGTTTTTAGACAGTTACAGACGATTGCGTATATAAAAATATGACAAAATTTGTAATTTCTTGACATGGATCACACATACAGACTGCATCATTTATGAGATGCTGCCAGTTAGACTGTTTGTGGATGAAGCTCTGTTGTCTTCATGACATCAAGGCCAAATACATCACTTAATCGTGGAGACACACAAAGTTATCCCTCACATGCTGCCAGTGACTCCTCACGCAGAAATCCCCTGAGCAGAGTCTCATCCTCGGTTCAGATTAACGTTTTTCCAAAGCTGCATTCTTGCATGCCTTGATATTGTATGCTTAGGTTTATTTTAGGCAGATAATTAAATTAAATCTGTTGTTAGTTTTAATTTTTAAGTGATGCTTTTTCATCACCTTAAAATATCTTTATGGGCACTGATGTTTGTAGGCAACTTGTTGGTACCATTACTTTCCACGTCTGGATAACAGGAATTGGTACAATGCTCGGCCAAAAAGTCTTGGGAAAATGCAGAAAATTGCTTTGCCAAAATATTATGAAAATAATTTGAACCAAAATAGCCTTTGGGTGGGGTTTTTTTAGGGTTTTTTTTTTCTCAGAACAACACAAAGGTTTTCTGCAAAATTCTGGTAAGTGCTAGGCAAGGAAGTAAATCACTAGTGATTTAAATGCAAATTTATCTATAATAGGAATCTATGCATGTGCTTGTAAATGAATTATCAAAGAACCAGGCCTCTCTTGCCATCTTTGTAATACTGTCTTTTTCTCCTGCTGGCAGCCTCTCTTGCTCACCCAGGCTGGTACCTTTTGCCTTGTGTCTAATCAACACCTCTTGGTAGAATTCAGAGACAGCTGATATTCAGCATACATATTTTTATTGGAAAAACTTGTACATTGGTAGCTCACATAAGTCGATAGAGGCAGCTAAGAAATCATTTCCATAAATGATAAGAAAACTTTTATTCCCTGTACCCTCAAAAGTAGTTTTACAGGAATTTGAAAGGGAAATCACAGAATAGTTGGGGTTGGAAGGGACCTTAAAAATCATCTCATTCCAAACCCCCTGGTCAGGGACACCTCCCACTAGACCAGGTTGCTCAAAGCCCTGTCCAACCTGGCCTTGAACGCTGCCAGGGATGGGGCACCCACAACTTCTCTGGGCAACCTCTTCCAGTGCCTCACCACCCTCACGGTAAAGAGCTTCTTCCTAAAATCTAATATAAATCTGCCCTCTTTCAGTTTAAAACCGTTCCCCCTTGTCCTGTCACTATCTGCCCAAGTAAAAACTGCTCTTCTTCTCTTTTTATAAGCTCCCTTTAAGTACTGGAAGGCCACAATGAGGTCTCCCTGGAGCCGTCTCTTCTCCGGGCTGAACAACTCTCAGCCCATTTTCATAGCAGCAGTGCTCCAGCCTTCTGACCATCCTGGTGGCTCTCCTCTAGACCTATCTAACAGGTCCACCTCTTTCTCCAGCTGGGGTTGCATGAGGGCAGAGTAGAGGGGCAGAATCCCTTGAGAGACTGGGAAGCCTGACTGCCAGTGAAGACTGAGGCAAAGAACTCGTTGAGTACCTCAGCCTTCTCCATATCCGCTGTCACCAGTTCTCTCTTCTCATACCCATCCTGTACACCCTCCTTGGCCTTTCCTTTCTGGCCTATGTACTTAGAGAATCCCTTCTTGTTATTCTTCACATCCCTTGGCAAGTCCTATTCTATCTCTGCCTTAGCTCTTCCCATCTTGTACCTACACATCCAAGCTATGGCTCCAGTTACCCAAAATATTTGAGTATTTGAGCAAGAAAATTGAAAATTCTTTCATTTAAATTCCTCTATAAAATAAAGAGTTTCAAACATTTTCTTTGAAGTAGGTGAAAAGGATGGAGACTGGCTATGTTATATTACATATTATATATAAAATATTATATATAAAATATTATATATAAAATGAAGTTGAGCCTCTAGATCTTTACAATATTCTGTGTTCACAGTTTGGGGTGGGAGGGTAGGGGGAATAAAAAGAGCTATAGATCATGCTTATGTGGTATTTTTGCTCACGAGGACACAAAAGACTGGTACAGCAACAATAGATACATGCTGTCACCTGCTGCCATGATGATGTTAACAAAGGGAACTCTGATATCTGCTTTTGCAAAGGGTGAACAGAGACAATGCTCAAGTGAGCCCCAGAGAATTGTCTTTTTTTGTCAGCTCTTCTCTTCATGGCTTGTGAGTGCGAAGACATCTGCTTTTGTTCACTTTGTGGCACTTGTGGTGCTCTTGGTAAAGCTCACATGCCAAGTTACCATTTCAACTCCTATATCCTTGGGTGGCATTTAGAACAGTATTCAGAACATTATTTTCTTTACCCAGGGGACTGAATGATTAGTTTATCAACTGTGGATTGGTGTGTGCCTCTGCAGGGAAATCCAACACTGTAATAATGTAAATTCAGTGCTAGGAATTCTGTGATCCGCAGCAGGGTAAAAACGTCCCCCTCATTTGGGATGGGAATGTGCCTCCCTATGTCCAGGCAAGGTTTCTTTTGAGTAGCTCATCTGTTGCGCCAAGCCAGCCTGCAGTGGGGATGATTTCAGCATTGTTCAAGACTTTATTGTGTGAGTCTGTAGGATAAGATATAAGCACACTTTAATGAGGATCTAAAACCCAAGATCTTCAACAGAATGCTGTGCTGTAGCTGATCTATGACTTCTAAGTAGTTCTTAGTGCCTTGAATCTTATTTTCATGCTCTTAATGGTTATGCTATTTAAACCCATTATTTTTGGGGCGGAACGGGTCTGTAATATGAAAATGTCTCAACACAGCAGCTATCTGAATAAAATTGCTTGTGAAGATTCCTTTGTGGAAATAAGAATATGAAATTCACCATTATCAAACTGGCAACACTACATAAAACCCCTGCAGGACTGGATGGGGGGATGTGTATATTTGGGGTTTGGTTTGGTTTTTTTAAGAATAAGGGAAAAATGTAATTTATGCCTGGATAATTAGTGATGTTTTACCACTGAAATGTACACCACTTGGAGGAATAGTCACTGGCGCCTTTCACACCTGCACAGGGTATGAAATTCCAAACAATTAAAACAATTAATATTTCCTCCTGAAAAAGTCTATTGTGCTTTAGCAAAAAGCATTTTGTAGGACTTGTAACAAATGTGGTAAAACAGAATGTGTGATAAATGGAAAATGTGCTGTCAAAGACCTTGACACATTGTTTCATTCCCAAAAGTAGATATGGATAACTTTGTGAGCTAGTGTCACTTGCAAAGATGAATTTATTGCAGTATTCAGTGTGAAAGGCTTTTGCTTTTCAAGAATTGTAACAGGGAGTTGTTTGGGATTTTTTGTTCTGCTAAAAACAAAAGTGTGGTGCCATTTGGTCTTTTGGTCAAGAACTGAAAACAAGTAGCGTGGGGTTAAAACTCATCCTAAAAGTGAACAACCTATCTGTATTTCTACTAACCTTCTATCTGAAAGGAACTCTAAAAGAGGGGATACCACACAAATTTTTATATTAAATATTAGTTCTTTGTGTCTTGGCCTTGCTGTGTAGGTGGTCACTCTCTATTTCTTCAAAGGGTGGAAGACTGCAGTGTATCAGTCACTTCATTTTTATACTTTGTGCATTCTATGAACGTCATTAGGTTTTTAGCCATCATTTTGAAAAAAATTTGTATGTGCCTTGAGAAAGAAAATACCTAAAAAGAAGACTCTTTTAGCTGACAGCTCCAAAATGTCATTCCTGAGTGTTTGTGGCAGTATATTAAAATTACTTCTTTGGAAGAGAAATTTAACAGAAGTTGTTTAACAGAAAGAGGGGAAAAATGCATTTGACTTCCATTAGTTAGAGTTCTTATGGTCATCTTTGTAGAGAAATGGCGAAAAACCATTTAAGAAAATGAAAGTTGAAATTCTCTGCATCCCTAGTGCAAAGCAGGAAGAGCCTCCAGCACTCCACGGGTGCTTGGTACCATCCCTCTCCCGGTTCCCTATTTTTGGAAGGCTCTGTAGAAGGTCAGTAGGAAACATAACTCCTGGCTCCTAAGGCAAAAGCAGCCTGGATTATCATCCATGTGAAACCAAAGACGGGGTGCTAGCAGAGAGCAAATAGTTACTCCTGTTAGTATTTCCTAGATGAATGTAAGCAGCTTAAATTTCAGTTGTTCTAAATTAGTTACTGAATTAAAAAAAAATATTTAGCTCTATTTTGTTTCCCCTTGGTCAATCGCTCATTATTTCCATCTAATGCTTGAAACCTAATCACTGTTGCTGAGAAAGTATTTCAGGAAACTATCTCGACAAAGCATTTTAATGAAAATATTAAGAGAGAAACTTTTTGTTAGTTTGACAAGAATAAATCATATATCATACAGTCATAATCATACACTTTGTTCACTTTTAATGTGCAATTGCTGCATTTTTATTAGTAAGCCATAAACACTAATATTGATATTTTGTGTTTTATTAGAAATAGCAGTTGAAGGAAGAAATTTTTGGAAGCTCCAGCTCTTCAACAAGCATGTTTTCATGAGCACAACAGCACCAGGGAAGGGTTTTGGTTGTCATGGCCAAGACTGTGGTTGCCAGAACATCCCTGATTTGGCACTGTGGCTTTGTCCCTCTTGTGCCAACCAGTGGCTGCGACTTTCTTGAGGAAATCTCAGTACATCTTCTCCAAGAAAAGCTGGGTTTGTGTTGTCTCTTAAAAAAATCTTTTAAATGCTAACTAAAGTAATTGAATCTTAAAGTATATTTAGAAGATGCGTTTGAAATTCCAGTCCCTCAGAAGAGGAAAAAGCACCGATTTTACCATTCGATGAATGCCGAAAGCTGATTTATGGGTTCTTTTGACACTCGGTCATGTGGCAGAGGCAAAGAAGCAGCTGGTAATGCAACCAGTAAAAGTTAAAGAGGAGGAAATGCTATATTACAGAAGCAGAGGGATATTATTAGCTCCTGTACTCTGCTAGACATGATGCTTGGGATGAGAGAAGCTCTTTAGGAGGCCAGAGAAATTTCCCCGAGGCTTTCAGAACTGGTGTTTCCCAGTGGGAGCTGGTCTGGACCAGCCTGTGCCACACAGAAAGGAGGGGCCACAGATGTGGAGAGGTGCTGGACAATCACATAACTGAGTCCAACACTGGCAGTGTATTCTCACTAAAAGGGATTTCTTCAGTGGAATTGAGTGTGCTGGATAAGAGATAAGAAAGTCATGAGCTGAGGCAGCCTGGGGAATTAAAACTGAAACTTTTTCTGTGTATTGTATTATCAAATTGGTGAGGACCAAGGTGACCCTTCACTTGGTAGATGGTGAAGTACAGACCTGCTGGGCAGACACTGACAATAGCGCCTGGATTGCCATGTCAGCAATACATGGAAAATCATGGTTCCTGTCCTTTCTAAGTGTCTGTATGGGAAACATGGGCCAGTCCCTCTTTTAACCTTACCAAGCTCACCCTTGCAGCCTTGAGTCTTGCTCACATACCTCTCCATGAGAAACCGCTCCAGACACTGATTGCTCTGACAGTGCAACCTCCTTCTCCTATTTTGCCACCCATGTCCTAAGATGAGCCATCAAACCCCTGAGTGAGCTGGCAAAGTGTGAGATGCTGTAATGTGTATGAATTTAATGTTTTATAAGAATTGAAAAGGCAAGAAAAATTAACATTAGTAATATTTAGCTTTAAAAAAACCCAAACAAAATGAAAACCCCACAACCTCTCATCCCAACTTTCTTAAAACAGAAAGAATCTCTTCATGTGGGAAACCACACGTAGGAGCATTTAGAAGGGCAAAGAAGGAAGAATTCTAACACTGAAAAAATATATGTGATAGCAAATAAGGCCAGTTCTGTATCAAGATGGGAGTTTTGTGACCCTTCCCTCTTCGTATTCCAGATGAAATTCCCCTTTCTTAAATACTGAGTTGAAGCATACCTACTTAAGGAGGTTCTTTTGACACTTGTGTAGTGGCTTTTTTTTTTATCAGCTAGAAGTATCTGTGAACTGACAAGCTTATCACTAACAATTAGTGTAGCTTCTTCTGCCTTTCATCTCTGTGTCTGCCAGCCTGGATATATCAAATTTCTTGAGCTTTGCTTCCATCTTAGTTTTGATCATCTCATATCCCCATTGCCATTATTTATATTGCCTTGATCCATCTTGCAAACTGAGGTCAAGTTCTCATTTAAAGCTGTATCTAGATCATCCTTGATCTATGTCCTATCTCTACCATAAAACACTTCTTTTTCTTTGGTTCCTTGCTCTTCTCCTCTTATTTATATGCAACAGTCTTGTTGCTGTTTGTTCTGAATTACAACTCTTCTATTTGTAAAATAGCACTCATTCAAGTTGTGTTTAAATTATATTCAAAAATAGAATTTTTTTAGTAGACAGTGGGGTATTTTTCATATACCCTAAACTCTCTTCTAAATCCATTTTGCACTTTTTAAAACTTTTTATTTGTGTCATCTTAAAAAAATGAGCTATGGTTTATTTATTTATTTATTTATTTAAAAGAAAGGAAAAAAAAAACAAAGAGGAAAAGCAACAGCTTCCAAACTGCAGATAGAAAATTAGCTTGTCCTTAGCAAGTGAGATGGTTTTGGCAGCAATCACCCTAAACAGGGATTTTCCAATCTTGGCTGCTAATATGAGATTCCTTGTTTAGGATCACATTGCTTGTAGATTACAGAATTGGCCACAGAATAGACACACTACTCAAATGACAGATTTGTCCAACCTGTGCTGTGTTACAGGAAACGAGGGCAAGTTTTGTAAACCAGAGCTAATATTTTCCATCTGTAACCAAGTACAAGACTGATGAAGGACATAAAGAATATTCTGAAATGCAGAACGACTGGAAGAAGAAACACTGAGTCTTTAAAAAAATGCATTTTTGTGTATTTCTTTTTTTTATGATCTTGCAGCCTGAAACTGCAACATGTGAATACCCATCCCAAGGGGAGAGGTCCATGTTACAGATCAGGAGCTGAGCTGTGGGGAGGTAGATGGACCTGCTCACCAGTGCTCCCAGGCTTTGCCTCATGGGCCCCTAATGCCCTTGGTCCCTGTATGATGTGTTGCAGTGTCCCTAAGTGGATTAGTGGCAGATGACCTTATGTCTTTAGATAGATGCTGGTTTGTGGGCCATTTAGTGTTCCTTGTTCCTTTTGAACAAAAAGGTAATGGTGCCAATTTGAGATTTTTTATGATTTGTCCTTGCGAGAGGACAGCTTGCTTGGCAGATGCTGTTGCATTTTCAAAATTGGTTTAGAGAGAAGGGGAGGCTCTGGGTTGGGAGCAGGGAACGCTGTCAAGAGCTCCTGCTGAACTCATCATGTGTGGACCAAGTATGTGTGGACAGGAATTCTCATTTTCAAGACATATTTTAGAAGATGGGGCCAGAGGTGCCAGTGTGGAAGAGAGAGCTGTGTAAGATTGAAAGAAAAAATCTCACAATGGCTCTCAATGGATGATGATGGAGACGCTCACCAGGCTGGGACTTCCAGGGTGCTGAGGTGGTTTACCCATCAAACTGGGTTTGTGCAGAACAGACGGCCACAAAAGTTTCACAGTTGTGGAAGAGGATATCTGAAAGAACTTGGCTCAAAGTATTTCTCTGAGGTTGTGGTGCCTGCAGCAGTCATCGGGCTGTGTTTTAACCACAGGGTGAAAAGTGCTGCGTGTGTAAAGCAAATACTCGTCTGCCCACTTGTATTCAATAGCAATGACTGCACAAAGCCCGTGACTGGCTAATTTTAGTGTGGTTTGGTTTGGGGTTTTTTTCATAAAGACCATCAGTCCTGTAAACCACACACACTCCCACCCTCGTTTCTGCTCAGAGTAGCACGTGGCTCATCCAGGACTGCAGTGGAAGTGTACAAGTATTTTAAAGTGCTCCTAGAAAGTAGGTTTTAGGTATAAAGAGTAGCAAATCACTTGTGGGAAACACAACTCAGTTATGTGTTTCAACACAAATAAAGTAGCAGAGGTGACTTTCTTACAGACAATGGACCTACCCGTAATTTTTTATATTTATGATACATAGACAAGTTATTTAACTTCTCAGTGCTTGTAAAACACAAATATACTTTACTTGAAAGTTTAGTATCGAATAAAATGGTTTTCTTATGCTGAGTAACAAAGATTTTTAGGAGCAAACAGACTGTAGTGATGTTACCGCTCCAACCTACAGGAGGTTATATAAGAGAAATTATTCTGTTCTCTCAAACAGAAACAGTATTTGGGTCTGTTACTCCAAAGACTCTCTTATCATACCTTAGCTAGTAAATGTTTATTAAAATAGTGATGAAAAACATTGGAGAGTGAAATTAGAAGGTGGTTCATCGGGGGAATGGGTGCCCTCTTAAGACGACTGCTGTTCCAAAGTGGGAGTCTGTGCCAGTCTTATTGTAAATTAAGACTTTGAGCAGTGCTCTGGGACATGTTTTGATGTTTGTAACTATAATTTGAGTGTGTGAATACTAACAATTCAAATTAGTTTTAAAGAGAAAGTTTGAGGTGTCTAGTTATAAGTGTGGACACTAGTATTGTTTTATGCAATACCTTCTTTTTTCTTCTTTTTTTCTTTAACCTTTTTTTTCTTCTTTTATGAAGAAATAATCATTGATGCTTGTCATTGTTTTTGCTAAGGTTAAGTCTAGAGTTCAAGTTTTGCTTAGGTCTCATTTGAGAAACAGAGAAATCTCATTATTAACAGCTCACATTAATTACAGGGAGATGGGCCAGCAAACCTGAGCATCATTTCCCATATCTTCAGCTAAGAGGAACTGAAAGAGCAGCACTTTGGTGGCTGCTGTGTGGGGATGACATTAAGCTTGGAACTGAAGCACTTGTTTCACTTGGACGACAGAGACACAGTAAAACACATCCTCCCAAAGCAAGAGCTAGAGTGGGAATTGCTAAATGCTGCCTTATTCTTTCAGAAAAGGCTCATGGACAACTGACTATTCACTGGGTCAGGGGCCAAGGTGCTGCTTTTTGTGGCTGGTCCAGATGAAGGCTGGTCCTAAGTCTGCTACCTTCTGCCAGTTTTGTCAGTCAGTTTCAGGGCAGACACTTTCTATCCCATGCACAGGCTGCTCCTCTTGTCTGCTGTTGATTTAAGAGTAGTACCAAACCTGGGAAATAGAGCTGTTTCAGAAAAATAGGAGTAGCTGCACCTATGTAACTGGTGCACCTTTTAACATCTGTAGCTGAGTAAAAACCAGCTTTAGCAGACACATTTCTGCTCACTATTTTCCAGAAAGACCCATGCTGATTGTGACTAGGTTCTGCTGATTGTGGCTTTGTTTGAGTGGAATTGGAACTAGCTTTGAGGCTGCCAACCAACGGGTTCAAACATTCATTTATTGTGGAGACATACCTCTGCAAAGGTACGATGAGAGCCGACACTTGCAGGAACCTGCTCCTTTTTGGAGCAAGGTTAAGTATCAGTTTTCTTAAACTGAACTAAACAGTTCTGTAAGGTTTAAAGCAGTGGTTAGTGCTGAGATGGAGACTCCAGCTCAGGAAAGCTGAAGCTGTTGGTTCAATTCTTGGATCCTTGCACTTCAGCCAAAGCTGGATGAGGAAAAGGAGAATGCTTTATCCCATCCAGTGCTGGTCAGGGACAAAGCCATCTTGCTAAGCAGAGCTAGCCTTGCAGCTCCCACTGCCAGGATCCCAGCTGCACCCTGTAACTAGTTTGCTAGCTTTTATTCCAGGAGTTACCAGTCTGGATCTAGTGACAGCTACGGAGGAAGGTTGGCCCTGGGACTGCGGATTTCCTTCTGCTCTTTGCTGGGATTGTGTTGCCTAGGGACTCATCCTGAAGCAGTGCTTGCAGGTAGGATTAATACCAGATTAAATAAAAGTATGGGATGGGACCAGAAAGAATTAAAAACCTTATTTGTTCAGTTCTTCACATTTTTGGGAAATTTACTTTTCTGCCTGTGTCCAACTTACTCAGAAGCTCCTTTTGTGGGTGATAAGTGAATCTCTGTGCACAGCTCTGACCCTTTACATTTCTTTTCAATGGTAAATTGATTTTTATAGAAAGGAGTTTGACAGAGGCTGTGGAATTATTGGCTGTATGTTTTACAAAGCAAGCCAAACAAGGAACAAAAGTAATTTGGATTCGAATTCTTTTAAGTCCAAGCTGTGCATTAGCTCTACTGCTATTCATGGGAGCCACTAAAAATCTGCATTACGGCCTTTTGGATTTGTTCAGTTCTTCTTTTATCTTGCAAAAATTTGGAACTTTAGCCTAACTAAACCCTGAGAAAATAAGAATTTGGTCTAGCTGAAAATTTGATAAGCAGACATGGAAGAAGCTGGTGCATAAACTGTTAATTGTTGCCATGTGAGGACATGAACAGGAGGAATATTTGGAGCGAAGCGGGACCGTGGCATTACTGTTTGGGGAAAGCTGTTGTTTTGAAAAACATTTCTCTGGATTAGGGAATAACCTGGGATGCCCTAGAGACATACCTGGGCACCAAGTCAGAGTCATGCACAAACACGTGGCAAAAGACTGACTTGCACTTGGCCCCGACCATTTGCTTTTCCATTTGCACAGCAAGATGGGTCGGTCACCACGCAGGCAAAGCAAGAGGCTGCCACCTCCCTGTGGCACAACCACGAGCTCCTGAGGCAACGAAAGTCATTGAGAGGGCAGTAAGAACAGCCAAAGCCAGATGGGATTGCAAGCTGCTGGGAAAACATTAGGGAAGGATGGGGGGAAAGCTGCAATATTCGTAAATATTATTATCTGCATCAAGTTCAACATGCCTTGGTGTTGTGAAAAGCTTTGGCAGTGCTCTGCAGCGAATTACGTCTGCAGTGAAATGTGAGCAGATGAAAACTGGAAGCAATCATGCTAAACACTCCTGAGGCTTTACCCTTCCAAATGTTTATGTTTATGTGGCTCCTGTTTTGATCACCTGCTTGCTGCTGAGTATTTTCCCTTTCCTCCTTGGATTTTAAGGGAGCAGCAGACTAATAAAGGGCAGGATTTCTCTTCCTCCTCTATTCTAATACTCTGTTTGGAAGACAAGTGAAATGTCCTGGAAGCAGGTCCCTGAGCTTTTCGGAAACCAAATGAGGGTCTCATGTTGTGTGTCCTGTCAGAGGGCCTGTCAGACTAGAAATGGGAGTTTTGGTGTTGTTAAAATGTGAGAAAAAAATTTTTTTTGTTTCCTGTCTTCATAAACACCAAACTTGCTCAGCCCTGCGTGTTATGGTGGCCTATGCTCAGGTCCTTGGTGAGCCTGGGCTTTCCCAGTCCATCCCTCATCCTCCAACAATTCACCGTGCAGTTAGACAGCCTGGGGCTCATGTGTTAAAACAGAAGGTGCTGGGGTGCCATTCCCCTCCCTGGACACATTCATCCACACTTTCCTCACCACGGGGGATGCTCCTGGAGGCTGATATTTCATATCACCACGTTGCCATGCCCATCTGTGACAAGGAGAAAATTTTAGTAGCTTGTCTCATTGGGCTGCAAACCTTTATGCACACCGCAACTAATAGCCCGGGTAAGTGGAAGATTAATTTCTATACCACCTGGCAGCAAGCTGTGGATTAGGCTGCTGTCCCTCGTGTGGGTTTAATGTTGGAGGAATGGGGCAGTCGAGCACCCAGACAATCAGCCTCTTGTTTAAACAATGAGCTTCTCGGTCTTGTTAGCCAGCACTCTTAAATTTTCATTTTATTCTGGTATGCAGGCTTGTGTGATGTGGAGAATTGCTTCAGCACAGAGAGACTGCAAACCTGTTCAATTAAAGGAAATGCTCAGATCCAGCTGTTGGGAGTCCCATGAATGCCAGTACTCCTCACAGAGTCAGACCAACACACTCTGCCCTTGGAACAGATACGATGATTTGAGCTTTAATTCTCCTGAAAAAACAAGCCTTTGTTGGGAGAGGATGATTGGGGAAAGGAGGAGGAATGCAAAGCATGGTGCAGAAAATGCCCAGCGAGACCAAGTTTTCTGCAGATAACAGTGAGGGCTCTATAGGCTGAGCCTGGTAACGAGGCACCATCAGAAGCACGTACAGCACAAGCTCCTGTTACAGCTACAGAATGGTCTTGTAAATTTTGTAAATGCTTTCCTCTCATGAAAAAAACATATGTTGTGGAGTAACTTACCCTATGCTTTCACTTCCAAGAAAGAAGCTAACAAACACAGCCGTGGTGCGTGACCATACACTGCACTGTTTGTGCCGGGGCTTTCAGTTGCCTTAGTTTTGGTGGCAGGTTTCTGCACCCATCTGTAGGTGACAGAGGTGTTGAGGCAGTGTCGGACTAGATCACTGGGTCACCTAGATATGCCAGATGTTTTTGTACAGATCTTTTTATAAAAGATCTCTTGTATCCTTTATGTATATCTACACATATCAACAGACATGCTATATTATTATTTATCTAAAATAAGATATTTTAGATAGAGATATATATATGTATACAAAGGACTGTAGCTGTTTTGGTAAGCTGAATACACTTCAGCTACAAACGCACAGCAGCTGACTTAACACTTGTGTCTCAACCACGAGCTGAGTTCCTAAGACTGAGGCAGGGAAAGGAAAACATTAGAATGGGATAAACCACAGGAAGAAATGATGGGCTTCAGCTGAGCTGCAGAAGCCATCTCCCCACAGGCACCTGGAATCCTCGCCCTAGAGCAGGGGCTGGTAACCTCTTGTTTGACACCAGGAACCATTATATCTCTGTAAATGCAGTTTTCCCCACTCCTCCTGTCACTTACCCCTCAATCTCATTTTGTTGCCTGTTTAAAAATTGTGATGTGGGGGCTTTAAAAAGATACTAGGCACAGTTTCAGCTGCTGAGGTGGAAATGGGTTTCTGACTGGCCCTCAGTGGCAAGCAGGCTGCTGCTGGCCCCTAGGCTGCACACTTGTGCCATTTGTCACACAGGCTAAAACAGAAAAGGTTGCATTTTAATTTACTAGCTGGGCCTGTGAGGTGCACAGGATTGCAGCCCTGTGCTGAACTGGATAATAAAGCCTTGGTTGCTAATTGGCTGCTCCAAGTGTCTTTTTCAGTCAAGTATGAACCCATCTTCACCCATATATATACACACGCATATGTAAACATATATATGTACTTATATGAGGCTGTGTGTGTGTATCTATATACACACGTATCTGTAGATATATCATTTATGTACAGGTTAAGAAAAAATACAAATGCCTGACTTTATTGCCAGGTTGAGAAAGGGTTCTGGTGCTTTAAATCAGTGCAGAAGATGAAGCAGCTGTTGGGTCAAATCCTTGCAGCTTTTCTATTGTGTGATTCTTGTTTCAGGCAGCAGCTGAGCTCACAGGCTCCGTGCAAGAAATTTTGCTGAAGAAATCCCCTCTGCACGTGGCCAGCAGCCTGAATCAGCCTTTTCTGGTAGATGGTGAAACAGTGGAAGACCTTTGAAGGAAATTGCTACCACGGGGTTTGTCTTGCTGTGAGGTATGTACAGCACCCCTTGCTCCTGCTTCATCTATTTGCTGTTAAAATGTATTTTAAATACACACTGATAGCAACAGATTGAAAGAGCTGCTTTGTAAATCAAAAGTAGATAATTCTAACTGTCTGCATGCTATGATGTACGTATGGTTTTCTTTCAGGTAAGTTAAAATGCAAGACCAGAGAAGAGATGTGGGCCAGGTGATAAGGTGGTATAAATCGAGTTGGGACACTAAGGTGAGTGGGCTGAAAACAAACACTTAATGCCTCCCTGCACTGTCCCTCTGTGTTTGGGGCAACTGAAAACAGGGTAAACAGTAAAAAACAACGCCAGAGCCCAAGCTGTACTGAGTTTTTGGCTCACTGACTAGTGTAGATGCTTGCAAGACCTCTCCCTCAGCAGGGCTGGCAGACTGACCCTCCCTTAGAATTACAAACCTAGACTGTTGTAGTGAGAAATGTCTCTAACTCTTAATAGCCTTACTTTGGATTTAGGTTTTTTGCAGATGTGCTTCCCTGAGGAGGAAGAGCAGAAGACTTGGCTCCAGGAGCTACAGTTCTGTCCCATGCCACCTGGGCATGTTCCTGCACCCTCAGCATCTCTCCTGCTGCCGTGGAGGTGCTCGCACGAGAGCAGTCTGCCATGCCTGCACCTTCACCTCTGGGGCAGTGTCTGATGGGTGGCTCTTGCAGGGACAGAAACCTACTCCTGTGTGCAGGGGGAGTGTCAGGCCACCCTTGACAGGGCTTCAGCTCATACAGAGCCGGGCTATGCTGTGAGGGGGAGTGGGACAGAGAAAACCCTTCCAGCCTTGAAAAACCAGCGGGACTGGAGGCAGAATCCTGTTGCACAGCAGCCAGACTGGCTGGCACCCCAACAGGGCACTTCATCCACAGACAGCTGCAGCTGGCCATGACAACACCCATGCTGGGCAGTGCTGGAGCAGGCTGGAGGGCAGCTATGGGGGGAATGCAGTGGCACCCAGGGGTGCTGCTTCTTGCACTGCACAAACCACTCATGCTGTATGTGTGAGACACGAACCCCTCGTGCACGCCCTGAGTGCACACCACACTGGACACACAAAACACACCCCCCCCTACACTCCTAAAACACACAAACCCCTCTGCTGCACAGCACTTACACACTGAACACATGGAAAGCCAAGTAGGAGTGTGCTGGAGACATGGGGTACAAGCCACATCAGCCACACTCAGTGGAGACAGCATCTGGGTGCTGCTCCTACTTTCCCAGTTCAGGTTTCCCAGCCACCTCCTTTCTTACACTGGTGGGACTGACAGAAAGAAAAAGCAAAGCACAGCACATCCGCCTTGGGTAGCAGAGCAGAGAAAGCAGCATTCACCACCTCCATTCAGATGCAGTTCTTTCCTCTGCCCATCACCTTTAACTAAACACCAATTAACATCTGTAATATTTGTCCTAGACCATCTCAGCCTTCCCAAAGCACTTATCCTGTTGACTCTCAGTAATACCAGGATGCATTCAAGTCTTGCTTGAGGCAATGGTGGTACACTCTAAGCCATGCACAGTGCTAAAGACACAGCTGGATAGCTCAGGAGCAGAAGGCTGTTACAAGTTGGAGACTGACACTCATTTCCCCCAAATATTTAATAACAGTGGTTAATTTCAATGTCCTGCCTGAGTCACTTGTTCGAAGCCAAGTAACCAAAACCAACAACAACAACAAAAAAGCTTTTATACCTTAGCATTATGGTACAGCAACCATCGCTCTCCAGTGTGGGCTTCAAGTTGGTTGACTTAATTCACAACTCTCTGGTCAAAGCTCCATTTTATTTGCCAAGTATATGCACTCTTTCCCAAGTAAAACATTCCATCTCAGCCAGGTGGTTAACAACACACCCTCTCTCCCCTCTCAGCAGAACCAGATGCATACTCCAACACTCTCAGCAAACATTACCTCCACAGAAGCAAGCCAGAGGTAGCCCCCAAACAACTCTGTCTGTGCCTGTGCTGTGGCACAGCAGATGCTCAGCTAGGAAAAAGTCAGCCTGCTCCCCTGTGTAACCCAACTCCCCCGTGCCACAGCTCGAGTGTTTCAGCTGTGCGTGTGCCTCAGCAGGAACGCTGCAGGACAGTGCTCCTGGCTGCTAAGCATAGCTTTGATGGTCACACATCTTCCTTCTCGCTGGAGGGACATGCATGCCCAGCAGGCAGAGACCAGCCTTTCTCATGTAACTGCTCCTGGTCCTGTTAATAAACCAAGCCTGGAGCCAGAGCTGCATTTTTATTGATCCTGGACAGAGTGACTCACCAGGTTTGCTGTGGTGGAAGACTGCACCTTAAAACAAATTTTTTTAAAAAGGTGCTATTAAACACAATAAGCTGCTGCATGTTCTACCTCAGGCTGCAGGCCTGTGCTGGGGCTGAGGAGACCAGGACCCACTGGGTTGGGGTTTTTTCAATTGTTTGTTTATGCAGTAAGTCAGAAACAGGTGAGGGCACTCTTGTCCCCTCTGGAGTTCTTCAGCATCTGAGTGTCACTCACTCTGTTCACCAAGAGCCACCCACCAAAAGTCACTCACTCCCAGTTGAGGCCACCAGCAGCACACATCCGTGAGAGCTCACTGCAGGAGAAGACAACAGAGTTTATCTGCAGAGTTATGAAATTTGGAAGCAATGAACAGCTCAGAATTCCCACAAAAGGAGTGCACATCTTCAGTGAAACTGAAGTATGAAAGCTACCTCCAACAATACCCTTCTGAGGCACCAATTTCATGAGTATTAACAATAGAGTGGTACAAGGTGGTTTCTCCCAGGCCTTGTCAAAGGGAAAGGACACTGGGGATCCTTTGTTATTTCTGAATAAAGGTTTTAAATTACACATCCAACTCCTATTTTAAAAGGGATTTTGACCCCACTGATAAAGAATGCAGTTGGTGGTAGGGGTGAGGGGGACATGCATGCCTTGCTGGTGAAAAGTCCCACAGTGTGTGACAGGTAACACAACGTGTGCTGCTGACTCCTCCCATCCTGAGACTCGAGAAATCCACTGCAGCGTGCTGGCCATCACAGGAAGCCTCCCACGTCTGGACAAGTACACTCAGCAAGCAACCAGAGAAACCTAAATCAGGTACAATCACATCAAACAGTAAGTTCTCACAAAAAAACCCCAACCCTAAATTAAATCTTATTCAGACTTTGAACACCTGGACAGATTAGGCATTATTATAGGTACAATCTAGTATAGCGTAACACCAGCTCATGGTGCCATGAAGTCAAAGCATCTGCTGAACTACCACCACAACTTGAGTTTCTATGAAGCACTAAAGTTTGACTCTGTATCTCTAACCTTGAGTTTAATGCATCTTAAAAGCAAGTTTCCATGTTACACTAATATATTCTGACGTGTATGCTAAGGTATACAATACTTAATATTTAAACACTTTAGGCACAAGAGAATAGTTTCGGAAACAGAACAAAACAATCTTCATAGGTTATCTAGTTTTTCCCACCATTATTCTGTGGTGAAAAATACATCCGCAATGGGCCCCACAGATTTATGTGCATCCATACCTGACCCATGCTTGCCAGTTACATAATGTGCTCTATGAAGTCCCTTGAGAAGTCTGTAGATAAAGCAATGCTGGACAATCTTACTTCTAGGGACATCTGTTGTATTGTCTAAACTTAGTCCTTCTCTTTGGCAGTTGCATTTCATCTGTTCTTCTCCTCTGATTGAGGCCAAGCAGATAACTTCCTCTATTGCCCTCCCACCTTGGGCGTCACATTTGCTAGACCCAGTTGTGGATTTAATTCCAGTCATCCAGAGGAAGGAGCACCCTCCTTCCTCTTAGTTTAATGGTCAGAGGAGTCAAGCAGAAAATCCCCCATGTGGAGTCAGTAATTTTTATCCTGTGACCCAGGAGACATCATTCATGTTGCAACTTGGATGATATTTCTGGAGCGAGACATGAATTAATTACTGGAGGCTGGGCCTGTGGAAAGCATTCCTGTTTGTCACCGACTGCCACCCAGACCCATGGGGGCTTGATGCAAATGTCTTGGACACAGCCACGTTAGACTGGTGGAGTCCAAACTGACAATTGCATAAAGCACTAAACTTGCCTTTCTGCATCCTGCAGGACAATGATGGGCATCATTCAATAAAGCCTCACGTACATGCTGTAGTGAAATATACCTTCGCATACTTAGTAGGCTAAACATTAGGTTGTGGGTTTTTAGGAAACTAGAAGTTGTTTTCTGCTGCTTAACATGTTTCTGTGATATTTTAACCAGCTGCTTATCTGTCACAATACAGTCTGGCTGTATTGCTCTAACCATCTAGATTAGCACAGGTTTATCCCCATTTCCATGTGGCACACAGTCGTTTATCCCCCACCCCAAAAGCAGTGGAGGCAAAAAGGAACTGACCCCTTGTTAGTCATCCTTAAATGATGAGGCTTGTATGGCAATTACAGCACACAGGCAACCTGCCATCAGGGTTTAATGCACACCTTCATTTTCCAGGGTTTACAGAAGTTTTGTCAGTCACATTGCAACAGTACCATTTGCTTGGGCCCACTGTTTGAGACTATCTCTAGTCCAGCACTCCACACAGGATGGTTACAGCTAATAAAGGTACTTTTTCTAACCTAGGAATAGCTTTGGACCAGCTGCCTTCACTAAAAGAAAGGCCAGAAAGACTTATTTTGCCCTGTTCGTCCCCAGCATGCAGCTACGTAATATGTTCTGGAGACTTTGAGTATTTGAAACAAGAGATAGTCATTTGTCTTTATGGGCTGCATCAAATGGTGGATTTAAAACAGTTGGGAGCATACAGAGCAAGGGTAGGAACGAGGAAACTTGGTTTGCTTCCTTGGTAACAAAATCTACAGCACAGCAGGAGAACAGAGCATGATAATTAGGGAATTACAGCTGTTAGTCACAGAAAATATGCTGCAGTTGCAGGTCAGGGACCTGAGGTTGTAGCACAGGAAGGAAAACTGTAATTTAGAGTCTGCAAGGAACTCACTTCATGCATTAGACTTCGTGCTACTTATAGCATCCCTACACCTGTTTTCCAGGGCGGAAATCAAACAGACAAGAGCAGAGATCAGCAACAAGCCACCAAGGAAATAGAGTTTCCCTACAATAGTCAGGACAAGAACTATTTTAAATGAGAAATGGATATTCCATCAACCCTTGTTCATTCCCCCTCTTTCTAAGCAGGACAATCAGAAGTCTGAACTTTAAGATGAGGGAGATGACAAAACTTGATCCACGTAGTTATTCTGGGAGCTAGCAGCTCCCTTAAGAAGCACCAGTTGTTGCAAGGGATGAATAATGCGAGTCCCGCTGAAACAGGGCTTGGCTTGGAGACCTCTGTGTATTAACCCAGAGATATGTAACCAAAACCTGTAAGAAAACAGGAAAGAAAAGAGGTAGCTGTTCCTGAAGGGAATGGAAGGATACAAGGGGAAATACAAGCTTCAGACTGAAGACAATACCACATGATTTTCCTAGCCTTCTCCTTAAGAATGCCAAACTCTAATCAAGTGCTCAAGAACAAGTCCAACAGATACCCACAATAACAGAATTAAAGCCACTCTGCCCACAAGCCTTTAAAAGGAGAGGACCAGCTGGTACAGTTGAAAACAAATCTATCACTCATGCTTTACCTTTGATCCAGCTAAATCCCCCATAAGAAATTCCTCATTGCCATTCCACTCAAAGAGAATTTTTATTTGTTTATTTCACCCAATCTCCTCCACCCTTTGTTCCAAACTGGTCATGTCCAAGTTTTTGAGATAATCTTCCTTTCCAAAACTTTTTGTGTGTGGAAAAGCATCTTTCTTAATTCTCTGTCCTTAAATTAAGTGGCTTCAGAAACAAAGAGCTGACTCTTACGGGTGAGAACTGGAGCATAAGGGAACTTGAGGGAACCTAAACTTGCTGAGGAACAGAAGAAACACCCACCACACCCTGAGGCTGACCAAGAGCTGACTGCTTCTTTTCTTCAGACCTGCACTTGTGCTGCCCAACCACACAGCTCAGAGTCAGAGGCCAGTACCAGGAGACCTCAGGCCATGAGGCTGAAGTGAGTGACCCAGACGAAGGAGCAGCTCAAGAATGAGCATAATGAGCTCATTCAAGTGATAATAGACAAGAGTTCCAGCATTTGCCTGCTGTACCAGCCAGCAGCTTTACATCACATCTAAGCCAAACTCATTCTTTCCATGGAAGAGCAGCTATTAATAACTTCCTGCCACCCAGTCCAGCCTGCTGACCAGTAGCCAGGCCTCCCCAGTTCTCCTTGAAGGCTGGAAGCATGCCATGCAGATCAACTAATTCAAACTATTTTGGACAGGAAGGTATTTCAGTGTCCTAGACCCTCAAGCTGTCCTAAGCTAGCCTCCGTTTCAAAGAGGTATTACATGATTCAATCACTGCTCTCCCTTGGGTGAAGTGTCACAACAAGAACTCAGAGGTGAGCAAAGCCCCTGGGCTCTGGGGTAAAACCCTTCCCTTGATACTCTACCAGCTCTCTGGATGTCATGTTTTCCCGGCCTTGTAAGCTCTGAGGAACAGTGGGAAGCACTTACGGTCAACCAAAGGGATAGAACACTTCTATTCCTGGTGAGCTGCTCACCCTAGAGCCTGTGCCTCGCCCAGAGTTAGGTGTCAGTCAGATGGTTTATGCACTTGGAGGCTGGGGCAGTCATGACAAATGCTGGCAGAACCTTCCTCCTTGCCCTGTTTCTGGTCAGCAGCAGACCGCCAAAGGCAAGCTGGCTCCCAATCCCTACTCAGAAGACAGCCTGTATTCTCCACCTTATTGAGACACAACACCTCAAAGGAGAGGCATTGCTGCCATTTGGGACAGGATTTCTTTACATTCAGAGGAAATATTAGTTGAGATGCATCTCAGTCCTGTAGCCTTTTCACCAGAGCCACTCAACCATAATAATGTGACATTTGGTTTTAAAGCCTTCCAGAGGAAGACTGCAATCTGCATTTTAGAGCCCCATGCACTGACTTGCCCTAGATGTATGTCCACCCACTCGTGCAGTCATTTCTCTAGGGGACGCAGGGATTCACCAGGTCTTGGTGCAATGCACCCAATTCATCTCAGTAAAGTTTCGAGTCCAATCCTGATAGTGCCAAGTGCTTGATGCAATTTTTAGAAAGCAGAATAACTAAGTATTTAAGGACAGATCCTTCCCCAAATAGACAAGAAGAGCCAATCAGCAGCTGTTTCTCTGGAAAGATTTTGCCAGCATTACAAATGCTCCATATAGAAGCAGAAAGACACTACTTCTGAGCATAAATGCATGTTAGATGACATTGCCACTAAATATACCAGGTGACTGTTAGCACAATTGGTTTGCTTCTAGTCTGGTTCCCCTCTCTGGTGTGGGCAGCAAGGGCATCTTAAATGAAACAGCCCCAAGATGAATTTAGTTTAATGACTGAATGTGAAGGAAGGGCAGAGAAGAAGAAAGGAGAACCAATATTAAGTGTGGAAACTAATACAAAAAGCTTCTGGGATATTAATAGTGTGCTGAACTAATAAGATGAAGTCAAAGCTATGAAGTTTCTGTAACACCGCAGCAGCTGCTACTGTGAAGTAAGGGACTAGAGTGGATCTGTGTATTTACAGCAGTTATCTGAAAGCCTGGGCATGTAATTCCACTCAGAATCCCCACCAACACAAATACCTTAAAAGCAGACTGAAAAAGCTCCTGTAAACCCACTAAGCACAATAGCTAAAGTTTCCACAAGAAATAATTCATAGCATTACAGTTATGCTCACAGAGGTAGGCTAAGACCCTCTCTGGACTGAACAGAGAGCAGGATATACTATAGCAGCTCAAATACCTTCCAACCCTCTTGATTGCTAAAAACCCCTCTGGGACAGGAATCTGTAACATACAGAAGTCCCATAGAAGTTAGGCTAGACAGTGACTGCTTAAAAACCTTAGGTCCACTTTTTTTGTTGTTGTTTTTGTTTGGGTTTGGGTTTTTGGGGTTTTTTTGCATGCACCTACAGACAAGGTTTGTCTATGAAGAGGTGAGACCAGGCATCCATTTCCTTTAAGAGTCTGAGAACAGGCCCAGTCAAATACAAATCCTAGGAGCCAGGATTTGGAGCTAGGGCATAGATCCCAGCACCCACCACGCCATGTGGGAATTCCCTACATGAGCTGGTAGATGGCAGCAGCCAGGTGGGAGCTCCCTAGATGAGCTGGTAGATGGCAGCAATTTACAGCTCACTAACAGCTCTGTGGTGCCTTCTGTACATACCTCCACAGGCTGAAGAAGGCTACGTGATTAAGAACCCCCAGAAAGCACAAGAAAGGCAGTGTCTGGTTAATCCTACACAAGAGCTGAGGGAACAACTCAACACCCTGCCCATACTGCACCTGCCATGCCAGGGGCACACCAGGAGAAGCTGCAACCACAACAGCAGAGCAAATGCTGCTATTGCCTGGAAACACTACAGCTCTGGGTATGGACCAGAATCCCTCTATGGAGTGAGTAAGCACATAACATGAATTTACCATGGATTTGAGAGTAGATGAACATGGTCTCTACACAAGAAGAGACTGAGGTCACAAACGGCATCACCATGAGCCCCTTGGACTCCTCAAGATAAGCAGTAGCCGTAGAGTATCTAAAGCCCTTGCCTGGTTAACTATTCCAGTCAGAGCTCTCTGAAGGCTGAACAGCAGCCTAATGTTAGATAGCAAGATATTAAGAGAGGAATAAATGTCATTTTGTTAAGGAAACTTTAGAGAAGAGTGACAGTTTTGAAGACTCATTTTAAGCTTTCATCACTGGCAGGAAAGAGGAGAAGTCAGGTTACTTAACCGCTGTTATGACAATTATCAAATGGAAGAGACCAATGACTTGAAGAGAACATTGCAGTTCATAGCAAAATTCCACTGTGCTTTTCATTAGGTGTGTCCAATTACTTCCAGTATAAATTAGCTAGACCGTTGAAAGCAGGTTTGCAGAAAATGAGTTTAATGCTATTATCAAGTGGCAAAAAAAGAAAACAAGAAAAGATTCATTTCCCATGAAATAGTCACACAAGTCTAAAGCTATGTTGGAGATCTCTCAGACCCCACAGAATTTTTCAGAATTCCTATCTGCTTCACTGGCAAGATCCAGGACTCCAAGACAGCACTTGATGCTAACTTTGTGCAACAGTTCTAGGAATGAAAAGCAAGAACTTACTAGGGTCAGCTCCAGTAAAGCTGACTTCAAAGTGCACTTTCAGGCTGCTGAGCAACTGCAGATGCAGGCAGATGGCTCATAACTATCCCGCCAAATTACTCACACAAATTGTTGTTAATAGAGTCATGCAAGCAGTATTACAAACCCCCTCCCCAGTCCCACTGGGCTCAGTGACCATTGATGTTGCAAACCAACAAGTCAGCACCTTCAATTAGGCCAGAGGACAAGTAAGGAAAAGAAAACGGGAGTGATACCACGCAACTCTACCACTGGTAGTGTGGGTTGCAGTTGTCTCTGAAAGTTTAGGCAATCCTGCTGACTCAGACAAGGTTCTCCTAGAAAAACTCATGGTTTTCTGTTGGACTGACATGCAGAAAGAGAGCCTCATCCTTTCCGTGATACCCAGCTCCAACTAAAGCAGAGGTACATACATCACCCTATTTGGAACAGGGGATTTCAAAAGCAGAACACCCCAAAACCTTGGTGAAAAGATGCTTTAAACATTTCATATTTGGCAAAACTGCACTAAGGGTTGCCTGTTTTCCCAATTTGACCATTAGCTGCCTGAGCACTTAAGCATGAGACTTCAGACTACTCTCTAGAACTGGGACTTATTCTTTCATTATCAGAAAGAGACAGGAAGGGACCTACATGGAGGGCAAACGAGAGCCCAAAGCACTCCTATCTCTAGTTCCCTTGTTGCCTGCATCTTCTCCTTTCTAAGGGGGATTAAGCCTGGGGAAAGCTTGGTTATTTGGAACAGTGCTGTGACCCCACACTTTGCCTTTTGGTGGATGGGTGGAACCAGACTGGGCGCACAGCAGTGCAGGGTGAGCCATGCACACATGACTGAGATAGGAACAGACACTAATGAAACCTTCAGGGTTTTCTCAGACCATCCTGTCATTCGGTATAAGAATCACAGAGGAAACAGCTCCTCCTTACCTGAGCTGGGCATTGAAAATACTCAAGCTCCAGCATTCAGTGAGCACACACTTGCTCAAGCTTGCTGGTCATGAATTTAAACCCTACATATGATAAACTTCAGTTGTGGAGTCATGAACTAAAGTAAGTGTTGAAAGCACAAGTAAAGTAAAAGATAAAAATGTTCACAAGGAAATGGGTAGAATGACCAGGCAGGAGAAATGGAGACAAATGGGTCAGAGAAGTGATATTAGAAGAATTACTTGCAATGTTGAGACTTCACCTACAAACACTAAAATCAGAAATTTACCCACTCTACAGGAAGGCTAGACACCATATTTCCATTTAGTTCCATCTAATCTCACAGGTATCAATTGGAATCGGACAAAATGATCATTGTAGGTCCCTTCCAACTTAAATACTTTACTCTAATTCTCTTCCACTACAATAATCTCCAGACAAGGGAACCTGGTCACTATCACAAGACTGCACAACATCACAGGATGATTGTTCCCACTCACAGCTTTCTGGGTTTTTTTAAATTTTTGATGTCCCACCAACCAGAAGGAGACTTCCAAGCTGTCACAACAGCCCCATTCTAACAGAAAGTGATTTTATTGCTTCAAGTCCTACACAGTGCGGAAGTTGCATGAGCAGAATTGTGCGTGGAAAAAAAAAGTCTTAGGAATAACCGATTTGAGCATTAAAACTAAAGTTCTCACAAGAAACATTGGCTAAGAGACAAAGGTGACAGTAAGATAAAGTTTACTGTTACACTCATTTCTGCACTTAACTTTTGATTCCTGTAGCATCTTTCTCGTGATTGTCTAACAAAGAATCAAAGGAAACAATGAACTTGCATCCCCTAAAAAAAATTCCTCGTGAGGAGCAATCAGCTCTTTTGGTGCTCATTTGGTGTTTTTGCTAACTGCTCCCACGGCACAGTGATATCCTAAACAATACCAACCAAGCTCTCCCAGATTTTTGGAAGCCTTAACTCAAGAGACCTTGCAACACCCCCGTGCGGTTAAAAAAAGGATCTTGGCTCATGCCACCCACCACTGAAACAGACACCCCTAGGCTGGGATGAAGCAGCTGTATGACACCACGCAGCAACACTTCACAGCATTTTAGGGTAGAAAGCAATTAACCTTTGGCTGAATCCCCTTAGCTCCGAGCTACAAAAGGAGTGTTTGTTCTGTTTTCTTCTCTACCCGCCACCTCCCCCAAGGCTGCACGGCTCTGGTGTTCTCATTAGCTCACTGCCCAGGCTGCTCTCTGGACCCTGAAATCTGGACCTCAGAGAACAACAGTTGTCATCAAATTAATAGGCTGTTTATCCAGATATTAATTTTGTTTTTTCTTGCTTCTGCTCCAGAGTAGTGGCAGCTGATTCCAGTAAAATTAGGGTGAGGTTGTAGGGCATTGTTTCTGTTCAGACAGTAAATATACTGGAGCTGAGATCCACTTGAGGCCTCAAATGTACTTTAAAGCAAGTTAAGGGAATTTGGGCAAGGTCCTCTTTACAGGTGTGAAGAGAGTAATTACTTCAGCTGAGGGAAGACATCTTTCTGTACTCTACTGTTTCTTTCTGTGCCTGATTGAAATTTAATCCTACTTTCTGTACTTACACAGAACCTTTATCCTCAAGTCCTGCCCTAAAACAGAGCTTCCCACGATCCAAGTCTGACAGTGCCATTATGGAAGCCTGGAAATCCTCACAAAGTCAAATGTCCCTTAGATTTTTAACTCCAGAATTAGCATCCTGTATAGCACAGGCAAAGAGTGAATGACTTAAAAATCTGAGGGCAGAAGCGAAGATTTGGGAATATAATCTGTTTCTGATCCTTCAGGTGGGATTCCCCCACTTCACCCTGAGCACATATTTCCAACTGCATTTGCTGCTTACCAGCTTCATTCCATCAGACTTCCACACCCTTCCATAACAAAACATGTTCCTAGACAGACACAGTTTGCAACTGCACCACTTCAAGCAGTTAAAGAGACCACTCTGACACCTTCAATTTGGTGCGTGCTTCTAACATGAAGCTTTACCAGAGATGCTCTGCTCTGAGCCATCAGAAATGGGAAGCTGTGGCTGAGGCTCGGGAGCACTGGGCAAGCACAGCCAGACCAGTCACAGCCTGTGAACTGCAGAGGGTGGGTGCAAAGTCGCCTGACATGGGGGCAGCATAGCTGGTGCTCTGGGAGGCACCCTCAGGAGTGGCTGTTCAGCAAGCTTCAGGCACTGCTAAGACCTGTGTGCCCATAGGACTTGCAAGTGCACACCCCCTCTGAGTGGGCAGGAGGAGCAAGCCCACTGCAGATCCTCAGCTCCAGGCCAAAATCTGTTTTCCCACCGTTCATTTCCTTCACCTGCATGACATAAGACCTTTCATCAGCTCTTCCCAAACATGTGTTCTCAGCTGAGGTGCTGTGAAAGTAGATTTGACTATAACCTGACACCTTCCTGCTCCAATAGTGGGGCTGGTGTCACATTCAAACATGAGTGTTACGTTCATCTTTTCCAGTGCCTGAAGTCAACCTTTTGCCTTGGTTATCTACAGAAAAGGCTGCTGTAAATGCTGCTTCTGCAAGCAAACAAGAAGTCAGAAAACAAAATGAGGACTCAATGCAATGCTTTTCCTTGGGTCAGCCTCACTAGGGTGATGCAGGCAGGAAAAGAGAGCCTGCATTAGCAGATACCCTGCTAGTAGGCTTAAAGGGGAAGGAATCCATAAAACCTCCAGGCATTCCAGCAGGCTGGGTACCCGGGATCGCTTTCACAGTTTAGGAAACAGTTTCATCTCAACCCCCACAAACTGACCTTGGCAGAACATCGAAAGTTTGCACATAACAGCCATGTTTGTGCCATGAGTAATCCAGCCCTCTAAGCTAGTGCTCCATTTTGTTGGTGGAACAAAATATCTCGTTATCATGTGAACTACATCACATTAAAATGATATTTATGAGAATCTCCTAAGTCCATTTAACGAGATCCTTCTACCCATGGAATTTCATCATTTTGTGCATCTTCATGTCTTTCCCATGTAATTTTCAGTTTTAGACATTATCACATTTTTCCAGTACACCAGAAGCAAAGCACACATGCTCAGGCTGAAAAAACAAACTATGCTGGACATTAAATGGGGGAGTATCTTCTTCAGAAATAACCTAACATGAATCTTTTGATTACTCACAGGTCAGTGAAAGAAGAGATATATACACATCTCAACAACATATATGGTCTTATAGCAATATCTTCCATTTTCTTTTCCATTTTTTGAGTTTATTGCACACATTCAGAGCTAATCCCATTGATTAGCAGACCAGGTCAGAGGCCCACTAACACCTGAACATGAATACGACCGGACACTGTTGCCTGCTGCTGGCCAGCAAAGGAAGGAATAGCCAGGAGTGGGAAGTGTTGCTTCCACAACAGAGAGTGGTTAAGAGTGTTAACAGAGAGTTAACAGCGAGTGTTGCTCTCTTAACCAGCCAGCTAGGTTAAAAAATGAGAATACTGCATTTATGGGTTTGTAGCTAAATTACAATCTATTAATTTTATGTTCTAACTTAAGTAGTTACAGCAACTCTTCAAAAGAAAGAGGCTAAGCTTACACAGACTTAAGCAAGCAGAGAGAAAATTCAGGAGTCTCATCCTAGAAATGCTCCAATATGAGACTTCAATGCTCTGCACTTCCATCTTTTGAAGAAAATGCAACTTCAGAAAGTAAGTTATGCCAATTACATGAAAATTAGGTCAGCTACCTTACCTGTATTAGTCACCTAGTAAGCAGTTCAGAAGCCCTCTGAGGTATAGCAGTTTCTGGAAATAAGAACTAATGAACTTGGCCAAAGAAGCTGTAACTTAAGGGGTGGGAGCAGAGTGAAATATTTCAAAGCTAATGAGGAGTTTGGATCCAGTGGCAGAGAGATTCCTGCTTTTCTAAAGAGTCAAGGTGCCTGTTTTTAGTGCAGCTCATCCAGGTAACACGAGCTGTTATAATTCACATACATTTAAAACCCTGAAGAGAGAGCCTCTAGAGCCAGTGAGGAGCTGGCTTTGCCACAGCTAGATGCTGAAGGAAGCAAAAGCATGAAGGACAGATTTAAGTTGTGGCACATCTTTGAAGTTCTTGGGCCATTTGGCATTAGAGGGATCTACAGACAAAAGGAGAAATAACGCTTTAAGAAGTGTGTGACGGCCAAGTTCATATAGCTCCTGGCTTTGCAAGTTCTCACAGAATTAAGCACATTCACATGCATTAAAGGGTGGGTGTATAAACAGACCATACCTCTGGCTGCATTAATACCATGCTGATTTGTACTGATAATATTCATGGGCAGCCCTTTTCTCCTGCCTCTCTCATGCAGACACTCCAATATACTGAACTGAATTAAGCAGCTCATGGGTAGATGTTTCCAACAGTATCTGAGGCTTCGCCTTCCAAAACGTCATTCACTGTGCTGTGAACTCAGAAGTACAGGACCACCTTGCAAAGGCTGAGTGCTCTCCCTCACAAGGAATTTGGGATCAATGGGCACAAAGACAGGAGCTGATGCGATGATGAGAAAGTTAAAGGTGACTGACGTTTTCCCAACATCGGAAACATTCCAGGTAAGGCCAAGGTCAGCAGTCCTCAGGCAGTGGGCACAGCCTAAAACCATAGCCCACTCTATGTCTGCCCGATGCAGACAGAGGGGCAGGCTGTGCCCAGAGGGCTGAGCAGCTGCACACACTGCTCTGAGCCTCTGCAGCTTTTAGGCTGACATCATGCAACTGCAGCTTTCCCGTATGGAAACAGGATGACTCCCGATGGTTACTCACGTCCAAGTCAATGCAGGGAAAAGAAAAAAAAAGTGCTCTTTTCTAGTTGTCTCTGTCCCAGTGGGGAGTGTGGGTGTGAATACATGACTGAAAACCTGGCGCTGAAGAACAGTCCACCAGGACTCCCTGCACACCAACTAGAGTAGCTAGCATGGAGTGAAGGCAAGGCAGGGCACGGCTGTAGAGGAAATTTACTCCTCTGGAGCAGAAAGGAAAGGCACAGCTCAGAGGTATCCCAAAACAGTTCAGCAAGCACTCTGCACTACCTCTGCTGCCTCCTCACACACAGCACAGCACACAGACTTCCCCAGCCCTCCCCTCCCAGATACTAACCAGCTTTTTGCTGTTGCAAAGAGAAAGAGAGAAGCAAACTAAGAAGAAATGCACTCAGCCCAGCGTTATCTGGCAATGCTGAGTGAGAGAACAAGTATGAAGCATCCACTGCAATCCCACTGTGCAATAACTGACTGACAAGCCCCTGGAAGCTCTATAAAGTGTCCTTTCATTCTTGCCCGCCCTCAGATGGGCAGGTGCAGGCAGTAAGGCAGGAGTGTAGAAAGAAACTCTTAGCCCTCCAGACAGTATAGTCTCCAGAGCTGATATTATGGTCAAACAGCACAAGCCATAAGCCAGCCCTTCCCTGTCTGTCATCGTTCCTGCCTTATTGTCTTGGGCTTTGCTTTGTTCGCTGGGAGCAGGCATGCTCCAGTTCTCAGGCACATGCCAGCAAAGGCGCTGGCGTGCTGCCCACCCTAAGTACCGTGTAGGCAGGATGGCGCCTCCGATATTTAAAACAATATTTAATGTTTTACATCATTGCGGGCCTGTAGATTATTTTCTAAATCCATGAAGCAACAGTGGATCAGCATGTGGTGTGTTAATGCTGCACAAGGAAATAATGCATGAGGGGGAGAGATTAGGAGGGAGCACTTGAAATTACAGTTGGCATTAGCTATAGGATAACACATAGTATGGGATGACCCGGTTATCCCAGGCTCCACAGTGCATTTAACAGTGGACTCCAAGAAAAGGAACATACGTAAGAAAAGCCTGCCATAGAAGCAGGCAGTTTCACTTTTCTAGTTCTACCCACCCAAACCTTTGAGGAAAAGCTTCTTCAGGAACTGCTTAGGGAATAGAAATGCTAAATATCATTGTTTTCAGAACAGAGGGCACAGGTCTAAAGTGAAAACCTCAAATACAAGCCTGGTTTTCATGTACAAGCTAAAAATCAACATGATGGACGGGGAATGACACACTCTGGTTGATGACATACCACAGACCTCAGGATTATACTTACAAAGCATCAATGGACCATTCTTTCTGCCACTAGTGTTAGAAGTCACCTTAATGACCTGAGCAAACACCATAGCATTGAAGTGATTAAGATAGTGGTACAACATGTAAGAGTTCAAGAATGGTATTATAAAGAAAATATTTTACATTTGTTAATAAGGAAAAAGTTGGCTCAAACCGAATGGGGATATCTTGATGCTGTCTGCCCAGCTATATTTTCTTGTTCAGTGATCAACATTGTTATGAAATTAATTTTGCAGGATTAGTGATAAGTCCTTTTTTGTTGCCTTGTATTTTCGCTCATGAGGCGACAGCAAGGATCGTAACTTCATTTCCAGAACAGAAGTGTTACAACATAAGAAGAATTTGTCCAAGATGAATAGCAAGGTTCACTGATCTCAAAGTCAGAGGACACTTAAGGCTCAAATAAATACTGCTTTTCAAAAAGCCACCATTTGCACACCAACTCCTTAGTAGGCACTGAGAGCTGAGACTATCCCACAAAGGTGAGGAGCTGACCTCCGAAGAGGGGCTAACCTAAAAAGAGGGTTTAGCCTCTTTGGCACACAAGCAACCACCTCCAAAATCCAAATGCCTTGGTTCCACTCAGATCCTAATACAAGCACAAGCTGTTCTTGCCACGGTGACTATCCCTTTTCCATGGAGTCCCTTCAAGAAGACACTGAGGATTTAGCACTGGCTGTAGGGTTGCAGCCACTGACCAGAAGTGACCAAGCGCACCATGGACACGAGATCCAGCAGGGAGTAACATCCAGTCCTTCCCTGGAAGGGGGCACTGGCAGCAGAGCATATCTCTGTACCAAAAATCTTGGCTTCAAGAAAGTGTAAGTAACTTAGGAGCATTTAATTACTTATCTGCACTGATCCTAAACTCAAGTAGTGTTGGGCCAGGTTTGACTAGGAGAGCCTTCCCAGCTTATTTGGGGGTGTCCATCCTGCCCCAACCCCATTATTCCTTTTCAGTGTAAGAAAACAAGTCACGCATGCATGGGAACTCACATACTGGTCACTGTGGTCATTCTTATCAGGTTTTAAACTTCATTGCCTTCATTTGGAGGTCAGAACTATTTTTGGATGCAGAAACTTGAATTCAGACCCTCCTTCTGCTCTGCCAGGCTCACAGGAGAGCACCAACAGCTTTGTGACATGAATGCTAACCCTGCTGGACATATGTAAAGAGGTAGGGATGCCCACACTCCCTCCCTCTTGGAGCTGCACATGACTTCTGAATTTTACCTTGTTAATTAAAAAGCCAAAAATCCCCAAACAAACAAAAACAAACAAACAAACAAGACCCCAGATTTCTGGCTGTTATTTAGGAAAAAAAAAAAGAAATTAAAAATACCTGGAATTGAAGCAATGTCTTGGTCTTGGAAGACATTAATGCTTTCTTCATTCTCTGAAGAGTTTTCTGGTCCCAAATGATTTTTCCTTGCCTGTACAACCATTGAACTGAAGAAAAATAACCAATTATTCGCACACCTCTGGTTTTCAGCAGAAGTCTGCTCAAGGGAATCGCCCCCACGTACACTTCCCACCACTTTTCCTCTTGGAAGAGGACTGAGTACTGCAGTCACCTTCTCTGCTTATTTACAGTAGTGTAGCAAAACACATTTCTGAGTTTACCTGTGTCCTCCTAAGTGTCATTACCTCACATGCAGTGCAACTGTTTTTGTTTTCACACTGAAATATTCTATTTTACTTAATGGAATTTTCCTGTTATTTCTCTTTGGGACTCCCAACATTTGCTGGATACAAAAATGCATCTAAAAGTTGTGCTCCAGAGACATACACCTCCCCTATGACTCCATGATTATTTCCTCTAAAATTTGATAGGGAGATGTGGACTACTTTGTAGTGTGATCCATTTCAACTGTTCTAGCAAGGTAGGTAATCCTATACTGATGCAGTTTTATAAGAATCCAGGCAATTTGAATTAATAGCATAAAAGTATAGCACTTGCCATAAACATGGAACAGTTGCTTTATTGCACTTGTCAAATGCATTCCTCTCTTTGGTCACAGTTATGGTTGAAGAATTTAACAAAAAATTAACAAGCCATTCACAATAAAAAGGAACTCAAAAAAAGTCAAAGCTGGAGAAAGCATCACATACCCTACATATTTGAACTCTTATGGTTTTTCCAGCCTGGTTCTCACTCTTAGTTACACAAGTTTCTTGTAAGCACCATCCTTTGTTCAATACAAATTCAAGTGGAAAGGACAGCAGAGAGGTGTCAGCTCTGAGAAAAGTGAGCGGATGCTGCACACAGGATAAAGATCTGCCCTATTTCTGAAACAGGAACAGAGGCAGTAGCCATGAACAGAAAGGCAGACAGCATTGCCCAGGTCATTAACCTAGATGGCTCATCCTGTGCACAGCCATCTGCCCACAGCTTATCCTACATCCCAGGTATCCGAGGGGAACCCGCAGGCTGCCGTGCCCACACACAGCATGGCCAGAGCAGACAAATCCTGCAGCACTGCTGGCCCCACACCCTCACCCTGCTGCCAAGCCTCACCACTGAGCAAACACTTTAAAAAAAGTCTAAAAACTTCTACTTTATAGCAGCAGTCAAAGAACAACAGTTAACAGAAAGAAATCTCTAACACGATATTTGGAAAACAAACCCCTTTATTTTTAAAGGGCTGCGAGCGATCTGAGAAATTCACGTGTCTGCTGTGGTAGAACAGCTTGACAGACCCACTGTAAAACAAACAATTTACCATTTTGATGTGGCATGGTGGCAGTAGGAAGCATAATTTTATCTGCTTTTACTGCAGTGACCCCTGACCCTTTGCATCATAATTTGAGAAGCAGCTGTGTACTTAGAGCCCCAACACCCTGCTCGTTCCTGTCTGCCGGGCACAGCGAGTGTCACTCCCGTGTCACTCCCGGTGATTAGCACAGCCACCGAGGAGGCTGCCACGGGGAAGACCTGGTGCCCCCTGCCCGAGACAGGTGCACACCCCTGTCACATCCCACACATGTGTGCTTTGGGCTTGTTACCACTGCTGTCATCAAAGCAGACTATAGTCAGCAAGTGCAACATCACACAAGAGAGTCCCGGCAGTTGGAATTCAACATCTTAGTGGTGACTATCAAAGGCTGATTTTCTTCCAGAAGTGTAGTAGGAACAGTTTAAAGATAAGGTGGTGGGGACAGAGCAAAAGGTGCTGGAGGAATCTTTGTTTTGTCTTCGAACGGAAAAATAAAATATCCTCTTAAACAAAACTAATTTGAAGTCAGCAGTAGGGTTTCTTTTGAATTCTGCCACAGACCTAGTAAAGAATTATTCTTTGTATGCGAAGTCATAATACAGCAACATTGCAGGAAGGTTTTGCTGAAAATGAAAAGTTTAAGAACAAAAGTGTCCAGTATTTGCCAGTCGCGGGTGTATTTCAGTAATCTGCATGCCCGGGGTCCACATGAAGTCCTGAACACTGCAGTTACTTGAGAAAGGGAACCTCCATCACATTAGCATTTTGGCCCCAATCCAAGAAAGCACTTAAGCATGTGCTTAACTTTAAGCACATGAGTGCTCCCACCCACATAAAAGGACCACTTATTCACTGAAAATTAAGCATCTGCAGAAATACTTTCCTGTATCAGCTTCTTTGCTGAGTATCTTACAGGATTACACCCTATCAAGTGACTCCCTAGAAAAAGAAAAAAAACACCACCACCTAAACAGAAGCTGACTTCAGGCAGGGTTGCCAATTGCCAGGGGCTGCCTGAGCACATGTGGCACTCAGCTTTGGAGCCCCACGTCCTGCCCAGCTCTCACAACAGCTGCACAGCAGCCAGGAGCCTCTCCCGAGGCCAGCGCGTGTTCAGAGCTGCTGCCTCAGCCTTTGCTTTCTGGTTCTAAAAAAAGTCATGTAGAAGCTATTCCCCCTGACCAAAAGCTTGCTTCCTTCTCTGAAGGCTGGGATGTAAAAGCACAGACCTGCCACAAGGCACTGCACTGCCTACATAACGTAAGAGCTGCTGCCAGTTAACACCCACAAGGTGTTAGGATGAAAACAATGATCTACTGCAGGCTGGTTGCTTTGGATCAAGCCCTAAGAACCTTACATTATATCGAGAAGGAGGTGGTAAGGGGGTAAGGGCAGCTCAGGAATTAATGTGTATGGGTAGAGGGTAAGGCAGTAGAAACCAATTCTAAGCAGGCAGCGCAAAAAGATTGTGTCATGTCTCCCACATGCATTTTTGGAAGGTCATGACAATCACAAATGCTAACTATGGTTCAGGCTCCCACAGCAGAGTTATCCTCATCAATCATCTTCATCAGTTACAAATTACTCACAGGGATAGATTAGATAGTCCATAAGAAAAGTCCATGCCCAAACACCCTGAAGCCCTTCTGGGATGTGAGTACTTACACCTCTCTCTTGCATGCTGGATCTCCTTCCTTGGGAAAGCAACATGGGTGCTGAAAGCCCAACCCCTTCAGTAGGAGCAACTGGGGAACTGCAGGCTCAGTTTTGTGTTTCACAAAAACCTCTTGCCTTAACGCTACAACTTAACTTTAAGGTCATCATGACTATTAAAGAGTGTGGAACTGAACCCACCCTGAAGTCAGAGCATAAACAGCACTTATCCCACTTTAAGGAAAAGCAAATGTTCCTAACTCTGAACCAAGATGTGCAACAGGCTGCCCCTGAGCAGAGAATTTGAGTCATTTGTACAATCTGGCCACCCACCACGCAGGTTTCCTACCTGCTGCTGCACACCAAGGCACACCCTGGTGCAGGATCCAGCACAGGCACCTGTCAGGCCCGTGATTTGTGACCCATCTGACACGGAGACGCTCTTTACAGCCCGGTGTCACTTTTGGCTGTGTGTGTTCCAGCTGCTGTGGTGGAGAGCTCTTTCCTTACCAATTCAGATCAAAGGCTGTACCGATACAAACACATGAGTTTTACAAGTCACTCAGCTGTGTACTGTAACAAAGGTGTGCCTGGGATGCTCCTTAACATTTCTCTTACCATGCCCAAAATTGGCATCAGCTTGCGTGAGGATTAAGATCTGGGAGATAAGAACTACTAGCCACAATCTTGGTGGGTGACTTTAAACAAGGCTTAGTAAGTGGTTTTGAATGTGCACACAAGACCGAGCCATAGTTCTTACTCAAGTTTCTCTAGTGGACCGAATGCAAATGAGATTTTTTTGCTACCTAATCAGATACACAGACTACTGGGTATCTGGTGCATGAGGTGTGGGATAAAGACCAGGCTGAAGTAAACACAACAAAAGCCAAAGTATCATGCATCATTATTTTCTTGTGGCTCCTAGCTTCCAGGTTCTCCAGGGAATATGACAACCATTTCCACATCTGACTATTTCATTTTGAAAGAAATGCAAGCTAGACTCAGCTATTTTCTTTCCACATGTGTCTGATATATTTATCATCAAGAGATTCTTCTCCTCCTCTTCCCCCCACTTAACAGCTCTTGACTTTGTGTGGCCCCTCCATACCAGCATATTCTTTGCGCTTTTCGCAAGACCCTACTTTAAAGTATGACATGTTTATGTAAGAGGCATTGATGGCTAACACAGGCTTCAGCTCAGTAGGGCATTTGGGATGGTGTCAGCGAGGAATGCTCTCCCCTGATTTATGAGCATGTTATAGTTATTCAGGTGGAGTGGCAGGACCTGGCAGTAAGCACCAGCATACAGATCAAATGTGTTTTAAGTTCATAGATCAGGCTGAGGTGCTGCCCATCGCCACAGGGTTGTGGCAGGGGAAACTAAGCCCTCTGTTTTTAAAAAGCAAGCAAGGAGCTGCCCTCAACCTCAAGCCTTACTAACCAAAATCTTAGCATTGTTCTTACGAACCCTGTTCTGCAATTTCATTATGGCATATGTGCAGATTCAGAGACAGATGCTTATGGCAGCCTACAAGTCTGACTTACTACACCATTCTTTTTGCAAGACAAGTCTGATTCACTTGGCTGTTTCCAGATACTTAAGTACTTGAACAAAGTTATTCAACTTTTTCCCTTTTAATCTCCTTTATTTATAAGAGGTACAGGTTGAAGAGATGTTCTTTTGAGGCATGTGACTGAAGTGCTCATATTTATAAGCCCATTCACTCTACGCTGTGCCCCCTAAAAAAACCTAGCTTTGGAGCATCACATGGTTCTCCAGCAGCCAAACCCCATCCCCAGTGTTTGCTGGCATCTTTCTACACAAGGTGCTTATTTAACCTCTTCAGCTCTCAATGAAATCAGTTCCCCTCATTTCCTTCACAGTTTGAATAGCTTTGCAGTTTGCTCACATCTGGTTTGCACCTTAATTAAGACATTCAATTTCATTTTTCCCCTATGCTGTTACACCTTCCTCTAGCATTATCAATTTGGCAACACAACTCTGTAAATCTATTCATATACAAAAGCCTGTGCTGAATCAATCTATCTCCCATGAAGTAACAGGAGTGCAAGTCCTTCAATTTCGTAGGGAGGAGGGGAAGAAAGGCAGAAAAACAAGTTCTTCTCAGCATTTCTCAAACATTAAAGAAATTTGACAGGCTGAAAGAATTGGGGCTGTTCAGCCTGGGGAAGAGAAGGCTCCGAGGAGACTTTATAGCATCTTCCAGTACCTAAAGGGGGCTTACGAGACCTGGAGAGGGTCTTTTCATCAGGGCATGTGATGGCATGGGAGGAATGGTTTTAAAATGAAAGAAAGTAGGTTTAGATTAAATATTAAGAGAATCTTTACTGTGAGAGTGATAAGACACCGGTACAGGTTGCCCAGAGAAGCATGGATGGCCCATCCATGGAAGTGTTCAAGGCCAGGTCAGATGGGGCTCTGAGCAACCTTGGTCTAGTGGAAGGTGTCCCTGCTCATGGCAGAGAGGTTGGAATGAGATGATCTTTAAGGTCCCTCCAACCCAGGCCATTCTGCAATTCTAAAAGTCCTGCTGTTGTTTGAGTGAAGCCATGTAGGATACTACTTCTTTCTAGGAGAAAGGTATGTACTTTACCCATAAAAGTCCATTTAATAGTTATGTGAACCTTTTGCTGCTGCTCTCACAATGCCAGTGGAGGTAACTTGGCACACATGATTTCAAGTTAGGGAGTTACTTTTCTCTACGGTGAGCATACATGTGGTATAACACATCACAAGGAAGTTTTTGATAGTTTCTGCTGTCTTGACCAATTCAAAAGTCCTATTCTCTTCCCATGAAGGGAGAACACACACATTAGGGTCAATAAACAGACTTAAAATTCAGCTTAATAACCCCCCAAAACATGGCCAGAAATAGCTTGATGTACAGTTCTGTACAGAGCAGTCACACACGCTGATAGCCAGCCCATGGCACACTGAACCATTCCACCTATGTTTCCAGACAAGCAGTTCATGTTACACAAATACAGGATGATTAACTTCCAGACAGACACCACTCTGGCAACTATAGGGAAATGCCAACATAGTCAAAACCTGAAAGAAGTGAAGCATTTTAAACAGACTTGTAATGCTAGACCCAGAAGGAGACCCAAATCTTGGTGCAATGGAACCTACCTGACTGCTTTTCTGCAAGGTCTTCATCTGCTGGAGATCAGGTTTTGGAAATTATTTTTAACTTCCTTTTCACCAGCTACAAATCCAGAACAATAAGTCAAGCTTCAAGAGTCAGTTACATTATAGGCATAATAAGAGGCACCCGTTACCCTACTTTCTTATACGCAAAGAAACCCAAACCCACAACCCTCCAAAATAACTCCCAGCCATACTGCCACTTTATCCTTCAGAAATGACCTTATATTGACTGTTTATTACTTTAAGATAAAAGCACCTTTTAGAGGCTCATTGCTGCTCTGTTAACTGCTAATTAAAGAAAAATTCTTCTCTTCCCTCACCCCCAAAAGAAAAATGTCAAGAGGAAAAGCCTAGAAATACATTGGATTGCAATGTATTTCTATTTTGCAACAGGGGCTATCCTGTACTGATTGGGGTAAGTGGAAGCTTCCCTAGCTTCATTCTGTTTTGTTCTATTTGCTCCAATTTGAAATGCAAATGAAAAGTCAAGGTTGCGTTCCAGCCATTTTAAATTCTTTTAAATATTATCTACTAACAATGTGAAAGAGCAATCAAAGATTAGAAGTTAATGAGTCCATTTTCTTGAAGAAATACAGAATTCCGATGTTACTTTCAATGTGAAATTCTTCAAAAATAGTCAGTGTGTTTGGTTACACTTTTTTTTTTTTTCCTCCTTGCGAATTTTTTGTCCTAATTATAGAAGTCTCAGCTACTGGAAAGAGTAACATGAACCATTTTAGGTAGCTAAAGAAAAGAAAAAAAAAAAGAAAAAATATTAAATAAAATCCTTAAAACCAGACAACCAGACAATTTAACTGCAGTTCTGACAACACTGAGTGCTGTGCAGAGGGTGATAACTGCTCCCCTTGACCTGCTGCTCCTGCTGCTCACGCTTTGCACTGAAGGAAACTGACTGCAAGCTATCTGTATGGGCAACTCTATTTGTAAAAGTGACCAGAGAAAATAAAGTCTGTACAAATCATTGTGTTTGAATATTAGGCTGCATAACTGGGGAGTACACATACAATATTGCATGGATGTTTCCATTTATTTCTAATAACTAATGGGTGTGCAAAATTAATGGGTTTTAAAATTAAATTGTGTCCCCAAACCTGAGGTTCATGCAATCAAACACACATTTTCCCTTTTAGAAAACATAAGTAGCCATATACTAGTTTTTAATTAGCATGAAAGAGAACACAATAGTATGTGTAGCATATCAGATAGCAGTCATCGTCAAAATGTCCTTGGGTCATCAGGCATTTCTGGGCTAAACATTCTCAGTGAATTATTCAGCTTACATTGCACCAGCATTTAAAGAGACCTAGAAGCTGAACGATTTGGAGAGGCCTGGGGAGCCAGTTATTCCCACAGGACTCACAGCTCATCTCCACATGTTCTGCTCCCATGCACCAGTGGGTGATTGTGCGGTACACGGCCAGGCCATGTAAGACTGGCTGGCAATCCCATTTTGGGCCCAGGCTGTGGGAAAGGAAATCAAAGTTTCCTTTTTTGACCTACTGAAATGCTTTTAGCTCCTTTCAGATTTGTCATAACAACAATACACTTAAGGAATAATCTAATGCAGGCTTAAACCTCTGTTCAGTACCGACTGCTAAAAACGCCTTTCTCAATTTGATATGCTACACTGACATATTGCACTTTTCTGTATCTGTTTCATTCCCTCATGGTGGATGAAATTCAAAGGTATTACACAAAGTAATAGCCAGCCCCAAGTGAGGCAGCTAAACCTACAAATCTAGATGTACAATGAATATGATGTAGTCAAAGCTAATTAATTGTTCCATATCCATCATCATTCTGCCATTACAAAGTTCCCTTCCCCTCAAGGGCTTTTCTCCTTCAGTCTATAGCATTTCTGACTCCTTTCCACTGAAGTACAAAGCTCTGAGTTCTCCTACATGAACTTAGGCTTCTTCCCCAGCTATACTGGCATTATTTCCATGCATGTTTGTCTGAATCTCTTGCTGTTTTCTTCCAAAGGATGTGTATCTTGAGTTTAGTCCTGGAGATCTGAATTGAACAGAAATCCCCAGTACCTCCTGGACATGGCTCTGCAGGTGTCTGCTGCTCCTGCTTCACTCTCCAAACCCTGTTTTGAGCAAGGCACTGCAACTGCCTTCTCTCAGTGTCTCCTCTCCTCCTGTTTCAGTGGAGGGAGCAGATTTGAGCCTTCCTTAGGGCCCTCTCCTTCCCGAGCAGAGGCCCAGGCACACCCGCAGAGGCACCACACTAATGGCAGCTGGCACTGTCTGTCTCCCAGCAGCAGGGCATTAATAACCATTAACAAAATGCTATACAGTTCCAACATGATGTCAGTGGTATTAACCTCTGTCATTCCTGTATCAGCACTCGTGAATGACTGGTTTTCCTTTTTTTTCCTTTAAAACTTACCTCTGAAATACTCCATAGCAGTAAAACCAACAGTGACTACTTAGAATAGCTCTTATTTTCCAGTTTTGAAAATGAACTCTCAGTTATCCGTACTATGTTAAACAACAGCTGAATTTCTCTCATTCATATATTTTTACCAAGCTTTACAAAAAATAAACCAAAGCAAAGCCTTCACGGCCTGCAGACTTGTAAGCATTTTGGAGAGGTACTGAGGATTTGCCACCTATTACAGAAAATAAGTGGGAGAGATTTGGGAGTTTTCTGGAATGGGTTGTTTACGAGCAGATTACTCAGAACTGCTGTATTACAGCAAATCTGCTATTGCTTCCAGGAGTATGAAATATGAGTATCTTTTCTCAGTTCAAACTAGTAACCAGAGCAGAAACAATTCCTTTTAAATGGTATATTCATAAAGCCTCTTACAACCTTACGGTATCTAAGTATGCATTTTTTCTCAGCTCAAAACAAATGCCAACACTATAAACAGATGAGATAAAGTCTGTAGGAAGAGAGAGTTGGTATCATTTATTGCAGTAATAAAAACAACTGGAACAAGATACAGCTTTCCATGTATTATCCACACTTATATTCTTAGCTCACTAACAAGAACACCCCTTGAATTTCCCTGTGATGATTCAGGATCAATATGCCTTAAGATGATTTGAAAGACTGATGGATTTTCAAAACTGTCCTTTTCTTTTTACAGATTAAAAAGGACATATTTCCATTGCTCATATACTTTGCTATTTACTGGCAGACTCCAAGATATGGGAATGCCTAATCCAACCTCAGTTTAAGTGCAGTTACAACCCCCTATCTCCACCAACACTTTAAAATGTCCACTTTATCACAGTGAAATCTTTAGTTCTAGGAAATAGGACGGGGCCCCCAAACAAATGTTTGCATGGCAAACTAGTCCTGCCCATCTCCCTGTCTATGCTCATGCCTAAAAGCTATTAATAGGTACAGGGAGTGGATGTGCAAGACCAGACTGGGAATGCTTTGTACTCCCATGGACTGTATCAGTCCCACAATGCAGTTGTTTCTCCAGCTTGGGTTCAATGTGTGGATTGTGACTTTTTTTTTTTGTAAGTTTTGGTTTTGTTGGTTTTTTGTTTTCAGGTTTTTACTTGGTGTTGGTTCTTAAAAAAAAAAAGAAAAAAAAAGTCTTTACCTCTCAAAAAGCCCCAAGAAGTTCATGTGATGTAGAGCTTCAATTGAAAATTAAAAAAGGTTATGGAAGATTTGCCACTTTTGGTTCCTGTGTGTAGAGCAGCTGGTCCCAGTGGAATAAAGGCAAGGATAAAGCCATCTTCTTCATGAATGACATGGCAACAAGGGATACTGCCACCAAAAGCAAAGCCTGCTCCAAGGCAGCTCAGTACAAACCATCACAAGGAACATTTCAGGGTGAGGGAGCTGAGAGCACAGCACAGGCACTACAGTGGTGTGGAAGCAGGTGACAGGAGGGAAGGGATGCAGCATTTGCAGTCCTCCAGCCCTGCTGCAGACCTCCTGAGGAAGTGCACACTTCAGGTTAAATCAGGTCTTAGAGACACCCTTGAGCAGGCAGTGAACCAGCCAAGCAGCACCTCGGTGAGAGGCCAATCCGCATCCCTGTGGAAATGGCAGAAGACTGATTAATTTAATTACATGCACTTCCTTAGAAAAGATAGTAAGAGACAGTGAGGAGCAAAATTTGTACAAATATACCAATTTCTTCTTCCTTCTTTGGTAGAGGAAAGGAGGAGCAGATTCCATATGGCCACCCCTCCCCTGATCACAGCATTTAGCAGAAGAGGGGAGAAGGGCTTTTCTGCAGAGCCTGTGCCTTTGAGGCAGCAGCAGGGCAAGAGTTCAGTTTTACGACTCTTGGCCCCAACACAATTTACCATTTACAAACTAATCCTCCTCTGCTGGAGAGCACAAGGCCTGCTAAAGCTCTCATGTCCACTTCTCTGATTCTCCATTGTCCACAGTGACAGGGAGAAGCCGAAGACCTAATCGGTGTGTAATTCAATCGCTGTCCAGGCTGTGTCACAGCACAATGCTCTGCTTGTAGTGCCACGGGCTGAGGCAGCCAGCTACTTTTATGCCCCACAGCAGGTGTGAAGAATGTCACTCGCTCTGACTGTGTGCTGCCCCTCTCTCCAGGTCCATTCCTGACACTACGTTCACTCACCACTTAAAGGCTGTTTTTCATACTGGCAGCAAGCTAATTGCCAGCTCTCTGGTGAAAGCGCACTCTCAGTGCCCCTGAACTGGGAATTCCTGAACGGCACACCATGGGCCTCATACAAAGTAACCTCTTTGCTCTGAGGATCCCCTAAACGTGGAGGCCTGCTAACGAGCTCTTTATTTCCTTAGTCTTAATCCAGCAGTTAGTAAATTATGTTACCACACCCAAACTGTTTCACTCCGTTGTTCCTCACCAGACAGGACACTGGACATTGCCACACATCCTTTAGGAATGGTTTAAATCCTTGGTACCTAATTACATTTTAATCAGTGGAAGACAGATGCTTCAAAAAACTCCCGTCCACATGTAGGTGGTTAAAAACCTCTGGAATACCAAATTAAATGTGCTGCCACACTTAAATACAGGGCCACTCTGAAAATGGCATTTGGTTTGGTTTTTAGCAAGAAATTACTACTCCACCAAGAATTTGAAAATCTGCACTTTCAGTCATCTTGAGTGCAAGGCAGCTGAGGAAGAGAAGTGCAGAGGAAGGAGGCAGGGCAGCAGCTGCCACTTGATCAGTGGCTGTGGGTATCACCCAGCCATGCCATCAGGCAGATAAGGAGACAGCACAGAGCTGTTGCTGGTACACCCACGGGAGCACGTCAGAGGATGTCTCCCGTGGCACAGAGCTACATCACACACTCCTAACAGTCGCGTGTGGTGTTTCTTTCCACATGTAACAGTGACTTGTCCAAGGGATGTGAGAACAGAACGAGCACAGAAACACCCTACTTCTAACACATCTATTTCCTTAACAGCCTTGAGAATGTCATTCGTGTAGAGCCTCTGGTGCTATTTTTCCAATTCCTTAAACTTCACACAGAAGCAAACCAAATAGTGAGAATACCTGATGGAAGAGTTACACTGGGACAGAAATTGTACAGGCCTGTACAGCCACAGTTTTTCATCCAAAAGAATAAACAGCTGAAGTCAGCTGCATAACCCGACCAACACAAGAAACAAATAAACCAAGAATTTCTCTGCCACCACACAGGTGATCTTAAATCAATACATTTGGCTGCCTAGACTATTTCTGTGCAATTCTCTACATGAATTATGGTTACCAATCTTACCTAATCCTGTAAAAGGATGAAATACTTTGTCACACTTGCAAATTCTGTGAAGGCAGTGAGCAGATGAAGAAAGACGATCCAGCTTCTTATCACTTGCTACAGAAAAGTTCATAATATTAATCATTCAAAATATGAATTGGACATCTGTATTTACAATGTTTAACAAGTCTTGCTTAGTGTCGAAGCCAAGCTGCTCATTTCACCCATACTCATCTACTGGCATCATCGACGGCTGACTTCCAAACATGGCCAGACATCAGTTTTCACGGCAGGGGCCATGAGACATTCTTGCATCCTGAATCAGGATTCAGCAATGCCATGTGCCAAGCCTTAGAAGCATGCAGAGCATTACAACTGAGCACCTGTGGAAATCCCATTTCCTGACAAAGAGAGGCCTCCAATATTCATGTTTTCTCCTGCTCTTAGGCTATGCTGTAATGAAATCTGGCCTGAATAATCCTTTCATAGCTGTACAAGGAAGTATCCGTGCTTAGCATTTACCCCTCCTTATGGAGGTTCAGAAGAAATACGGTTGAGCAATCAGCAAAGATACACAGAATGCAAAGTCTGGCTGATGGGATTGACAAAAACCACACACAGGACAGGGACACAAAGTGAGGCTATCAGAGAAACTGGAAGGACTCTGGTAACTTCAATGAATAAAGGTAAGAGGACAGGACCCTAAGGAGTCACATTAAATTCGGTGTTAATGCTGACAATGACATGTGCAGACACATCCAGAGAGTGCACGCTCCTGGAAAGGGAGGCCAGGAGCACTGTTGCTAACAGCATGGGAATAATTAGAGAGTGCAGGACTGCACAGGAACCACTGCTGGGTCAGTGACAATAGTTGAAGGGGAGTAAGTTGAAGAAATGCTGGAGGGGACTTGGACGGAGCTGTTTGTGATGCCACTGATGGAAATGACTTTGAACAGCTTATCCTGTGAGACTCCCTGCTCTTCAAGGCACCTGCCACTACTACCTCTTGCTGCAGGTCTGGGTTGCCCTTACTCTAAGCTGTCCTCAACCCTTTGAAGGCTGTGATTCCCTTACTCCACAAAACCTGCATCTTTGTCCTGTCCTTGTCACTCTAGCCCTGGGTTGCTACTCCTTTATCTCTGACATGAGCTACCTGTGCCCTCTCCTCAACCTCTGACCTCAAACTCCCAACCATCACATTCTCCATATATCCCCAGGTCATCCCCTCTTCCTCCATTTCCCTGGCACTGTTCCCTGTAGCTGCTTCATACCCCAGATTATCTCTGCTTTTGTTTTCCTCCCTCTAGCAGTGCATAAAGCCCAAGCTATCACAAGTAGCAGGCCATTAGCCTGTGCACTGTTCTATGCCCAATCTCACTTTTGCCAGGCCACTCACTGGAGCTTTAAACCAGTGACTACAACCAGCCCTGCTGGTCTTTAGTGGTCCCTCAGCCTCTTTTTAGGAACCATAATCCATCATGGTACTAGGCAGGCTCAGCGGACGCAGTGTGACAGCCACTGTTCCCGATTTCCACAGGGAAACGCTAGAACAACTTTTGTCTGCTGGGTATAAAAACCAGGTCTCCATGGCACACTTCCCTTTTCCTTCCCTCCTGCTGATCAGTCGTTCCTCTGGGTACTCCAGGGGACCTCCCCCCTCCTCTTGGCCATGATAGCATACATTCAAACAGCTGCTCGGGCTGGATGAAGCACCTGCTCTGGGCAGCAGCAGCTGGAGTTCATTTTGGGTCCAAAGGGCCGAGGCCCAGCAGGCTGACCGCATGTGCACTAATCCAGTATCATCACCAACTCCACCAACAACAGGTGCCCTTTGAAGAGGAAGGGAAAAACTATTTGGGGAGGAATCAGAGCTTTATAAAGGACATTATGGGCCAAGTCCTCAGCTAGTACATGCTCAGTTAAAGCATGTACCCTCTTGAAGTTATATGAGTAATGCTCACATACACAACCGAAAGATTTGGCCCACTCTCAGTGCTGCTTCTTTTCTGTTTTTAGTTTTCCTTACCATTTCTCACCTCCTCTCATTGCCCTGCATTGATCTTCCATCAATAAAGAAAAAAAAACTTTCCTGTCCCTTGCTTCAAACCAGACAGCTGAAAGTCACAAGCTACATATCCCAGATTTCACCATTCTCCTGTGCACAGGAAACAATCTTACCGTGCGTCCCTCAGTCCTGCTCGAGTCCTGGGGTCCGGATCATGAGCATGCAGCAACAGGAACAAGGGCGACCCCATTCTGGAACAAATCAAACCAAACCCTGTCAAGGCCCATTAAGAGAAGTCTTTCAGCGCAGGCATCCTAAGAATTGCCATGCACTTGCTCAGGCCAGCAGTCCCTGTAGGCCAGAGCATCATTTCAATGTATGACCTCTACAAATGACACAGGAAGAGCAAAAAACAGCCCTGTCAGAAACAACTACTGGCCAAATTGTCTCCAAGTAAAGTTTTATTCTCACCTCATTTTGCTGGAAATTTGTTTAGCGTCCAATACATACAAATCTCTTTTTCAAGTCTCTCTTAGTGCATTTCTGATGAACACCTGTATTAATGAAAGCCTCTATGTTTTCTTCTTTTCTGAGTCCTGCCATTCTGAGCTCCAGAGGCCAGTTCTGTAAATCTGGTCTCACTCATTGCAGTTACTCTTGTGCTTCTTCCTAGAGAACCTGGAAGCTCTCTGGAGCCTGAGAACAGAGCTGGATTCACAGAGATGGCACTGCAGAGCATGGCCAAAAGCACTCTGCTCACACAGCCCGAGTAAAAGCAGGATTTCCAAATTCCTGTTGATGCACTATCAGAGGAAAACACGACCTTGCTGCAAGTTGCTCATGTGAACCAGTCACAGCCTTCATAACTTTGTATTCCAAAATTTATTTTCCTGAACTATGCATCTTTTAATTCTTGGCTTTCCAAGATTCAGCTTTAAGTCACTTTTCCCTTGGGACCATGTCTCAGCTGGGTTATATTACAAAGCAAAGCAATGTGATGAGAGACAGTTGGATGACCAGAGCTGGCAGTGAGAACAGCACAGGCAGAAAAAACAGTCTCCAATCCATAACAGTTCCTGATATCTCATCCACAAGTACAGACAAGTGTAACCTGTACTGCGTTGGCTTGACCAGTTAAATAAGGCTCCAAGAATTTCCCTTGACGACCACCACAGTACAGCTTAGACAATTCCTCACCAAGGATGGGACAAACACTCAACCACAGGGGAACCTCCAGTGCTGGAAATGTATTCTCAGCTGCTGCAGACTCACACACTCCCTTTGAGGCTTTAACCACAGTTCCAAAGTTGGAAAACACCAGAGCACGTACAAACATACACAGAAGGCAACATTGCCCACTTGTGCCAGCCATTTTGTCTACATACATGCCCGAGGGAACCAATTTGCACCCTTAGACTGAGCAGTAGAGATACCTACACGTTCCTGCCCTTCCCAGCCAAAGCAATAAAACACTGTAACATCTGACAGCGCAGAGCTCTCCCTATCCCTCTGAATCCTCGCTGCCGCTTGCTGTCACTGGGCACATTTCACGCAGGCCAGCTGCACAGGATTTATTCAACCAGTTTTGGAGTATCAAAGCTAACTTTTTTTTTTTTGTCTTTGCCCCAGGCAGGCACTTGGTATGCAGGATTTAAATCAGAGAACAAAATGTTCCGTGAAATTTGTAAGTACTCAGCCCAGTAATTTCTAAATTCTAAAAAAAAAGATAGCAACTGGAGTGGTTTAAAAATCAAAAAGTAAAGCATTTCACTGCATCACTGTGGGTAATGCCACTGTGTCCTAAAGATCAGAATAAATAATTTCCCAAGATTACCAATTTATGGTGCTGCCTGCTTTAAGTGATAGGAGCCAAACATACTCTGAGTTCTACCTTGTAATTCCAGCGAAATCAGGAGAATGCTCAATTCAACAAGTGCTCTGCATAAAGACACCGAAATTGAAAAAACAAATTGTTTGACCCTTGCAAATTGGCAGAGAAGACATTGCCTGGGACATACTGCCACAAACTTACTGCAATCTAACACCTATCATAGTAAGATTCTTAAAATGTATCGAAAGCCATTAAAATGGAATTAGGCAGAAGATGATAGGGAAAGAGATACCCCAGGGAATCACAACACATACACGATGAAGATGGTCTAAAAGAGGTGCTTTGACCAGAAAGCAGCAATAAAGCCGCATTTTTGACTGGAACTAGAAGAGGAATTACTTCATTGGAATTTAGCACTGCCTTTAAGGTCCATGATGTTTGACTGAAACTATCCACTTCTGCTTTGTCTGATTCACCACTGCAGACTCCATCTTAATACAAATTTAAAACAAACATTTAGCTGATGAATGTTCACATTAAAATTTCAAAGAAAGAACATTTCCATATGTTTTCTCAAGCAGTTTCACTTAAACTTTGAAAGGATTCTTTCACAAAAATTGTGAAAAGGATTCATTCATTATTTTTTGTTGACTACAAAAGCCAAAACATTTAGGAATCATTTCCTCTTCACCTGCAAACATGTCATACTCCTCTTACCACAACTGTGGCTTTAATTTCCTCTCTCTCAAGCCAAGTAGCAAATGGCATCAGTCAAACCAGTTAACTCCCAGAAGTACCTGTACTTCAGAACCGGCTGCTCCTGGTACTAGCAGGGACTCTATGAACATTGATTATCAGTAGCCTACAGCAGCAAGACAAGAAATGGTTTCTGGATCTTCATGCCGTGCCTACAGTTTACTTCTGCTAGCCCAGATATTCTGAGTATGTACAAAGTGCACCTGCTCATGCTTACCTCAAAGAGGTAGGTCTGATGTCCCCTCAAGGGTCACCTGGAGCACAGAGTGCACCTACTGAAGCTTTCACTGCCTGGAAGGCATTACCTGGTCACTGATTTCAGATGGCACAGGCTGCACACACACAAGAAAAGGCTCTGCCTTTTTCAACACATCAAGTCTTATTTTCTCATTTGTTCAAGAGTAAGTACAGATTCTAACCACAGCTGTGGAAAGGAAGGTAGAATAGAAAGGCAAGTACACAAAGTATACAAATTATGACAGACTTTAGGCAGTTTGGCATTGCACAACCCCCTTATGCAACACGTTGCCTGGGGCGAGCCTCATGTTTTCAGAAATTCCACAGAATCCCCTTAAATATGCTCCAGTGCTGAGGCCCAGTGGCTTCCACCTGCAGTTACTGACCGGACTTATGCTATACCACAGACAGATTACATGGATGATCCTTACATTTGCTGGCCTATGCTTTTTTAAATGTGACCTGAAATAACAATTGCAAAATCTCAGAGGCAGATGAACCCACACAAACTTACTCCTAAGCACAGCCTCTTTAGAAAAATCAAACGGGTAGTATCAGTTGTTAGCACTTGAAATGAATAATCTACTTAAAACTCAAGTGTATTTATAACAGCAGAAATGGAGATGGAAGGGCCAATGTTGCTGGCCAGGTTGGAGCTTACTTAGCCAGGCTGCCAGTCCTCTGCAGCCACCAGGCTGGCAGCACAGACTGCCCCTGGGCTCCAGCTCTCCCTGTTGTCTTTGCCCAATCCCAGCCATGGGCTACCCGAGTGCTGCCAGAGCCTGGGCTCCTACAGACACGGGTGAGCTGATAAGCTGAGTCAGGACACGTAATGATTCTGTAAATACAAGGAGAAAAGACAACGGCAGAACAACTCAGTGTAGGTGATTTGTCAACATTTAAAATTGCAGAGAGTGGTAAGTGTTTAAGAGAAAATAGTGACATACAGCTTCTAGACGTGAGTTAAGTAGTGGCCACAGCTCAGATGGACCTGCAGCCCCACACATGTAGGCAGTCACACAAACACGGCCATGCGCAGCTGGACTTGAGACGCTGTGGGAAAGCTGAAGGTGTCAAATGCAAACCAGGCTGGGGCAGGACAACAGTCACAGCAAGAGTCTGTTGATGCACTTGAGATGCACTTACATCTTCGAGGCTTGACTGCAGAGCTACACACTGATCCCAAACCTGCTGTTGGCACAGAGCTTTTCCTGGGATCCAGAGGAGGGAGAGTGGAGCAAAGGCAGAGGACGAGTCTGCCTGATTACTGTGGTTGTGCAGCAGCAGGAAGGAGCCCACAGGGAGAGAGAGGAGAAGGGAGGGGGGCCTGGGGACCAGCAGGAGGATGAGGGCTGGTGGTACACGGGCAGGATGTGCCCTATACACCGAAGACCCCGGGCAGCTCCTGGCTGAGAAGCAGCAGAGGCTGTCTGTCTCCAAACTCTGCTCCTGGAAGGGTCCCATGGAAGAAGCAAGCATTAATTACAGATAATCTAATTTAAACATGGTAGAGAAGAAAATAGCATGGATTAGAAAACCCTCCTACACGTGTTCTGTGACACAAGGTTAAAGATAAGCTTTGCTTGTATTTCAGAAACTCTTACAAGCTTGTCTCCTATGTTAGCTTTAGACACGGCAAAGATATGCCTGTGGCCTGTGGGCACATTCTGTTTGAAGAACAGATCCCAATCAATAAAGTTTCAAAGAATTCTATATATATCACAATGTTTTATGTTCTCCAGCATTCAGAAAGTTCCTTAAGGAAGAACTTCATTGCGAAAGAAGAGAGGCAATGAGCCAGCTTCTCAATATCTGTGCCATGCAGACTTGTGCCAAGGAAGCCTATGGAAACAAACGGCCAGAGATAAAAGTTACAACAGAAGGGAGAAGTGTCGCAACTTTATCAAGCTACTGATGCAACGTGGGAAAACTCAATAGAGGCAAAAAAGACATGGCTGTTTCCAGTGATGGGAACATCCTCAAACATCTCATCTGGCTTCAAACACTGCAGAAATGGATGTCTGGCAAACACAAAAATATCAGTGACAGGAAGAAGATCTTTGGGACTCTAGAAAAGGAAAGCAAATGAAAACTAAGGCTTGGAGAATTTGAGGTGAGTGCCAAAAAGGCACTTAAAAATTACTTCAAAAATTAAAAGTTAATCCAAGTATTTTTCAAACAGGACTTCATTATGGTACTTCATTGCATCAAACTGAATATAGCAAAATATGTGCAGATCTGGCACAGTATAGTGATGTTCAGTACCTATATACCCAAAATACAGGCTTCTGTCTGCTCTGTTTGACAGCAACAAGACTGACTTCAAAGGGACTAGGCTTTATTTTTGAGAAATCCTCCTCTCGCATCACTAAAACGTGCTGATTTCAGAGCACTATAGCAAACTAGACCTTTTGATTTGCTCAGTGACAAAGAGACAAAAAGTATTTTCCAGAATGTCCACCTCGCAGCCTTGTCACAACACTGCTGCCTCCCCAGGGCCATCTCATGTTTTGCTGATGACCACTTTTACTGAAAGTCAGTTAAAAGAGGTTATTTTTCTATGCTTACTTAAGTAGTAACATCCCAAATTTCAGGCTTCTTTTTTAACTTTATGAGTCACACAGTGCAAAAAGGCAACAAAACAACTCAGAAGTCTTGCTGGCTATCCCTCCGTGGATAAAGGAAGTAAAAAAGAGTGGGACTGGATAAAATAGTGAGATGAAGCACCTGTTGAGACTAGAAAAGCATAAGAAAAATGAGTTAAGGGACTTCAAGTCTAATAAAAGCAATCATGAATTCACGGGTGTTGGTATGAATCATTCCTAATTTCCTGCCAGAGAGCTTTGGTTTCACTTAATTACAAAACAAAATGATGAATGAAGGAGGCAAATTCACAGGCATATGTATCATACATTCATTTGTTTATTACTTTTTCCCCATACAGCCCTCTGTTTTCATCATAGCTATTGATTGGCACTGAATGAGAGAAAAGTCTGGCAGCATTAGATAGACTATTTGCAAAGCACATGAAAAATTCATCACAGCTAGAAAGAAGCAAACAGATGGTAGCTGGAGAGAAGCAACAGCCACAACTCTTACTACCTGTGGTGAAAGAATAAACAATATCAACTGCAGATTACAAAGTGCAGCCTAGAGAGTCTAGCTTTAAATGAGAGAATCAGAGTAGAAAATGGCCAGATACAACTAAATGTTTGCAAAGTAAGCTCAAGAGAAAGGATATTTTGAGAGGGTTGCTAAAGCCCACTGACACAAACAGTCCTTTCTACTGCACTTTGCCAAGGAAAAGGAGTGGGGAGGAGTAGGGAAGGTATGGGTTTGTGTGCAAGAGAGCTTATTTGGATGGAATTTTAATTGCAGTTCTGTATGCCACACTGTGGTTGTTCGGCTTCCCGCTCTGCCATACACTTTCAACACACTGTAAAACGTGTTGTACCAAAATCATGCCAAATTATGAAAATGAAAAAATATCTTTAATCAAGGCAGCATTTGTCTGTCACCAAACCTGTTTACAGATGTCACCAACCCTTTCTGCAATGACCTGCACTTCTCAGCAAAATATAGTCTGGGAGAGAAACACCAAGACTTTCCCTTCAGGTTAGGGCAGGTGAGGAAAAAAGCAAGCCATCTTAAAAGCAACCCTACCTGATAGCAGGCAGCTGTCAAGCTGGACTTTAACGATCCTTCCAACTTTAACGGTCCCTTCCAACTTGGAATATTCTGTAATTCTGTGCTGAAATGTTGTAACTAAGAAACTGAACAAAGTGTTTTCTCCCCAGGATACTGCATTTCTTGAGGTCACAATCTTATGGAGCAATGATACTTTCTCCAGTCCAGATACAACCAGCATGTGACATCACCTCACTCTACGTAGCAAGAATCCCACTACTTCGTAACAGAACTTCTACACAATGCATTTAGTAACAGTACAAATGATATATATTTCCTTTATTTCTACAAAGCACAAAGCAAAATAAGTTGAATGGTGTTCTCATAAAAGGAACATATGGAGATTAAAGAATTTTAGTCAGTTTTCAGATCAGCTCCATGCATCACAGATGGCCTTAAGAACTGCCCTTGTCTCTTAGCTGACCATCACTGAAATGGGATAACTTAATATTGTTAGCTGAGGCTCCAGAGTCCACTAATACAGATACAAGCCCCTATGAGCTGATATGCTCAGAAATTATCATAAGTAATGCCCAATTAACAAAATACAACTACAAACTTTTCCATGGGGACACTGGCTAACTTGCTTTCTATTGCTATTCCACACTTCAAGTTATTCAGACTGGCCAAAGAAAGGAGGTCATCGAGCATTTCTTTAGGTTGGGATGTCAATGCATACACACACACAGGCACCACACTTGCTCCTCCTCCTCTGAGGCAGTCAAGGAATTATTCTGGAATAATAAAAGACCAGCAACTATTTTACAGGCCAAAACAAGGACAGCGGGAATGGAAGGAGCTAAAAGGTAGCTGATGGAGGTACATCTTTCCAGCAAAAGTCCCTACTGCTACAGCGAAAAAGAGGACACTTACTGAGAACTTCTGAATAAGGTCATATGTTGTTCAAGTGTCTTGCCAATATACTGACATCTAATGAATTTAAGTACTTACTTTAGCCTTGCAAACATAACAGTTATACTTTACTCACATGAAATTTTATCCAAATGCTTAAATGCTGTTTGATTGTTTTTAAGCGAAACTTCTAATTTAACTACAACATGAAGAATCAGAACTAAAAAATGGATAATTACAGCAAACAAAGAGGGCTGAATAGAATATGAGATGGAGGCACTGAACAAGAATTATTTAAGTTTCTCATGAGCAATGTTCTCAAATCTCTACGTGACTACTCTCAGATGATGCATGCTCTGCTCTAGGTAGTCAGATCCAATAACAATTAAAACAGGCAATGGAAAACGATTCTGCCCTTAACATCCTGGGTTTGTGGGGGAGTGATCTGCTAGAAAAATATTCCACGAAACAGCACATAACATTGAGCTTACTGAACAAAGTCACTGAACAGAAAATTATTGATTTCAAAGACTTGAGATTACTTGTATTTCCGCTCCACTGGTTTGAATTTATTAAAGGTAAAGAAATGCTCAAGAAATGCCAAGCTCCATCCGTATGGTAAAGCAGTTGAAAAAGTCAGTAACATGTGTTTTGAACTTACTGTACAAGCCAAGGATTATTGGTTACTAAAACACTGAAGATGGTTTAACCAGCATAAGTAGGACCAGTTCAGCACCAACATTTTTAGCACTAAACCAAAAAACCTAAAGAACTTACTCTGTAGCCAAAACATATACACACACTGCTAAATTCCCAGGACTTTTCAGAGCTCACTTCCTTGCCACGATTGCCTCTGCCTGCATATTCTCACCAGCCATGCCAGCCTCGGCCCAGCCTGGACACACTCTCGGATGCAGTGCTGGAGTTGGAGGTGCTGAATGTGACTGCCTGGAAAAGGGCTCAGCTCTCACATTAGAAGAGTTTTATCCATGGTACTGCTGTCCCATACAGAGAATGCATTAGAGACAGTGAGCAAAGAAGAGTCACCAGGTTACACTGGTCTGAACGCTGGCTCTGCACAGCTCTGATGTTGAGGAGAACGAGAGGCAGCAGCTGGGGCTATGCCAAGAACCAAACTGAGGGAGCTACAGCATCCTGATCTGCTGGTGCCCTGAACATCTGTGTGCAACACCACTCAGCTTCTGTTTCTTGGACATGCTCTGCACTGGAGTCACACATAACTGTGTATTGAGCTGTTGGCTTGTAGCCTGCCTAGGAGGGGCTAGCAATAAGTATGTGCATTTCCTAAGTTCTTCTGCTTCTGATTGTCTTCCCTGCTTTCCTCTATTACCCTGCTTAAATAGGAAATACTTTCATTTCACCTATGTTGCTCTGTTTAGAAAGAAAATTAGGACATGTTAAACACACAAGTTTATATTTTTCTCTTATATTTTTAGGGCCATCTTGGGATACCCCAAACCTGTGACACACGTACACGTGTAATCATAAACCACTGAAGAGAAAGTACATACTGGAATGTTTTAAGAACATCCAGAATCCTTTTCCTCAAGTCACTCATAGTCAAGATTCGGTGTTTTATAACCACTTCTTCAGCACAAGCGTGCGGCACGACTTCAAGCGCAGCCCAAGTTAACACACCTACTTATCTGCTAAGGTAGATTTTTTATGTCAGTCATTCACTATTTAGGATGTTCCCAGACGGGACGCCACCGCGCCGGTTCTCCAGGATAGCCGGAGCTGTCCGCGCTCCCGCCGCGCCTGCCGAGGGCCCCGCCCGCCATGGCGGCCCCCGCCGGCCCCCCCCGCATCCGCACCCACATCCTCCTCCTCCTCCTCCTCCTCCCCCCTCGGAGGGCGGGCGGCGCAGCGCGCAAGGTGTGTCCCAGGTGCCCGGCTATATCAGGCGGCGCGGCGGCGGCGCGGCGGCCCCATGGCGGCGCCGGCCATGGCCGAGCCGCGCTCCAAGCGGCCCCGGGTGACGCTGCCCGCCTGCTCCGCGCACCGCCCGCTGCCCGCCAGCCGCGTCCGCCACGGCTTCCCGCCCGCCGTGGAGGAGGCGCTCTGCGGCGTCACCGGCGCCCAGCTGGAGCTGCACTACTGCCTGCAGGCGCTGGTAAGGCGGCGGGACGGGCACGGGAGGGCTGCGTGTGTCCCCCATCGCCCTGCACTGGCAGCCACCGGCGGCGGGGAGAGGAGGTGCCAGGGCCCGGCTGAGGAGAGTTTAGAGTCGTGCAGGGAGGGCAGAGGGGTGCCTGTGCCCTGACCCCGGGGGTTTGGGGGCTCTCCGGGCTCCCCGACCCTCCGGCCGCAGCGCTCCTATCAGAGCCGCGCTGCGCCCGCGCGGCCACGGGAACAACGAGGAAGGTCCGGAACGCGCGGGCCATGAAACGAGCGCGGGTGTGTTTCGGGTAATCCACAGAGGGGCTTTGGCCTGGGGAAAAAGGACAGGAACAGGGAATGCTAAGAGCTTTGGAGTATAACGCTTGAGTGGGTTTTCCCCCAAACTTTGTAGAATAGTTGTGCGTGGTTAACTATAGTCTGCGAAGGTTGTGGATGGCTTAGGGTTTCTTGCTCCACGGGCATGAACTTTGGACATGAAATTATAAAAGATATCACCGATACCATGTCAAATTCATGCCAAAAATGCATCTGGCTACATATCAAGTGTTAAGGCAAACATATAACTTAACAGAGACATTAAAAATAAAAAATCAAAATTATCAATGCCATACCTTCTGATGCCAAGCATTCACTGGGAAGCATCACAAACTATATTCAGTATTATCCCCAAGATCCTTCAACTGAGTTTGGTGTTATGTATAAGTTCAATGAAAATTTAAGTATGCTGTAAAACCTGTTAAGCCTGTGGAAGAAAAAAATTTTAGCGATTGGCAGCTGGATGGGATAGAGAAAGCTCAATTAGAAATTGACAGTGGATAAATCAAACCTAGAAATGTGAACATCCTATAAATAGTGAATGATTGACGTAAAAGATTTACCTTAACAGTTATGCAGATGTGTTAACTTGCGCTCCACTTGAAGTCATGCCACACGCTTGCACTGAGGAACTGGTTATAAAACACTCAATCTTGGCTATGGCTATGCTGTCAACAGAAACAGGAATGAATGACTTGAGGAAAAGGATTCTGCTAATATTGAAATGAATGTTCTAATAAAACATTCCAGTATGTACCTTCTCTTGAATGGTTTATGGTCACATGTGTGTACATGTGTCACAGGTTTGGGGTATCCCAAGATGGCCCTAAAAATATAAAAGAAAAACATAAACTTGTGTGGTGTGTTTAAGGTTTCTTCTTTTTTTTTTTCCAAACACAGCAACATAGGTGAAATGAAAGTATTTCCTATTTAAGCAGGGTAATAGAGGAAAGCAGGGAAGACAATCAGAAGCAGAAGAACTTAGGAAATGCACATACTTATTGCTAGCCCCTCCTAGGCAGGCTACAAGCCAACAGCTCAATACACAGTTATGTGTGACTCCAGTGCAGAGTGTGTCCAAGAGACAGAAGCTGAATGGTGTTGCACACACAGATGTTCAGGGCACCAGCAGATCAGGATGCTGTAGCTCCCTCAGTTTGGTTCTTGGCATAGTCCCAGCTGCTGCCTCTCACTCTCCTCGACATCAGAGCTGTGCAGAGCCAGTGTAACCTGCTGGCTCTCCTTTGCTACCTGTCTCTAATGCATTCTCTTTATGAGACAGCCATACCATGGATAAAATATTCTAAATATAAGATCTGTTAGCATGGTTAAATATGGCAGTGGTTAAAGTTGTTACTTTCCCCTACAGAACAGAACAAGGCCTGCAGGGGATTTAGTGCTGTAATACTTCTGAAATTATAGAATGGCTTGGGTTGGAAAGGACCTTAAAGATCATCAGGTTCCAACCCCACTGCCATGGGCAGGGACACCTTTCCCAAGACCAGGTTGCTCAGAGCTCCAGCCAGGCTGGCTTTGAACACTTCAAGGATGGGGCATCCACAGCTTCTCTGGGCAACCTGTTATGGTGTCTCACCACCCTCACAGTAAAGACTTTTTTCCAAATACCTAATCTAAACCTACTCTTTCAGTTTGAAGCCATTTCCCCTTGTCCTGTCACTGCATGCTCTTATAAGAAGTCCCTCTCCATCTTTCTTGTAGGCTCCCTTCAGCTACTGGAAGGCCACAGTTAGGTCACCCCAGAGCCTTCTCTTTGCCAGGCTGAACAAACCCAATTCTCTCAGCCTTTCCTCACAGGAGAGGTGCTCCATCTGTCTGATAACTTTGTGTCCCTCCTCTGGACTCCCTCCAAAAGACTGATATTCTTCCTGACATGCCTTTCCAGGCATGACCTACATATGATATTGAAGTTCAGTAGCGGTATCCATTATTTTGGAATACCATTGTCCATAATAAAGCTGATGAATAGATGCAAAGTTGTACTTGTTCTCTTTTTGGTATTTGCCTCATCTTTCTCATACCTTTGAAAGCTAACTTTTGACTGGAATGCAGGCCTGCAGGGATAAATTTTATGTTCCCTGTTCTGGGAGTATGTGTAAAAAACAAAACAAAAACCCTCCACAAAACACAATTACAAAACACACACATGCTAACCACTCATATATAAAATATTCTGAAGATCTTTTAACTGCTGCTGCAAGAGTAATATCAGTATTATAGTTGCCTGACCAATATTAAAGGACAGAAAGAGTTCTAATAGAAGTACAGATTTTTCATTTCATACTACAAATACTTACTTCGTTTATTGTAGAAATTTGGATTAAAGTCTCCAAAGTGATTGTGCTTTGTGAACAAAACACCTTCCATTGGAAGGGTCTCCCAAGTTCTGTTAAAGCCACGTTCTGCTGCAAGTCCCATCTCCAGCAAATCTTAACACTCCTGTTTTGTGTGCTTAGGGTGAATATTTTGATCAGTCACATGTGGCTCTACCAAATATTTCAAAGTTCTTCCTGCATCAAGCTCTGGAAGAGAGGAAAGCCGCAGAGGCGTTGATGAAGTATCAGCAAGAAAGAGGAGGCCATTACTGCTCTAAAACCATCCCGGTGGGTAGTAGTCAACAAGTTTTCAAGCAGCTGCAATCTGTTTAACTTACTGAATTACACTGTTGGTACATCAGATCTCTGCATTCATCCACTATTAGATTTCCAGATATAATTTACCTGTAATACTAATGTACATCGTTTTGTTCTTGATTGTGATGCCTAGAAACTGTCAGACATACCATCCTAATGCTACAGGGTTCCTTTCCAGCCCAAAAGAATATGGACAGTGTTCCCATTTTTACTCAGCTGGACACTGCTGTTTCCAGTGTGCTCTAATGGATTATGAGACTCCTTAAGCTGAAACAGCCCACTTGTCTCCACACTGAAACTAAGTATAAGATTAGACTCGATTAGCACCTAAGAAGAGTGATGAGGAAGGAGAACCATCCAGCTTGGGGCAGTAGTTGATTTGCTACAGCACAGCTCATGACAGAATTTGAACTGTCTAAGATCTAACTTGGGCTTGCACAGATACAAAGGAACAACTCAAAGTTTTTAGGAAAAAAATAACCCACCTCATTGGTTTAAGACCAAGGGGCTGATTCTCCTCTACCGAATTAGTTAATACTAATTAATAATAGTTAATTAGAGAATGCTCCTCTTTGGTCCATCATAGCAGTTGTTAAGCTGTAGAAAGTAAAAAGGCTTTTGTGAAAATCTTTCTTAATACTCAGTTTGCATCAAGGAAGAGCTTAGGACTTCCAGTAGTTAAGGAGGGCCTACAGGAAAGAGGGAGAGGGACTCTTTATCAGGGAATGCAGTGTTAGGATGAGGGATAACAATTTTTAACTGAAAGAGCGCAAATTTAGACTAGATATTAGGAAGATCTAATTAGGAAGGTTACTGTGAGGGTGGTGAGACACTGAAACAGGTTGCCCAGAGTAGTGGTGGATGCTCCATCCCTGGGAGTGTTCAAGGCCAGGCTGGATGGGCCTTTGAGCAGCCTGGTCTAGTGGAAGATGTCCCTGCCCATGGCAGAGGGTTGGGATGAGATGATTTTAAGGTCCCTTCCAAGCCCAACCATTCTATGATTGGGTTCCCTGGTATAAGAACCCTCCTCAGGCATAGCTGCTGCTATCTAAATCTATTCCTTGAAGAAGTGCTTGGGTTCTGCCACTTGTGTTTACAGACTGCAAAAAACAATAGATGCTCCAAACTAGAAGCAGTTGTTGCAAAATCCTAGTACAACTTGTTTAGAGCACCAGGTTAAGTTGCAGGAATCCATTGATGAATACAGATACATGAGCTATTCTTCTGAATAAATACAATTCTGTCTTTGTTTTCAGAAACCAAACTGTGATTATGCAGTCGGTCTGATGAAAGCCCTGGAACTAGCAATGGTACAATGGAAAACTCTGCTACGATATTTTGAAGAGCTTTATGCCCTGAGTGTTGAAAATTCAGACCCTCATAGTGCAAGCACTATCAAGAAACAATTTATTGGGCCCAAAATCCGGAAGATCAAGCTGATGGGAGATCTGCTGACCAATGCTCGCAGGCTTGACTGTTCCCAGGATGGCAGAAATAGTCTTGGGGATTATTTTATGGACCGGTTACAGAAAGAGTTCAGGACCAGCGTAGAGCCAGAATCTAGTGATCACTGCAGCCCCTGCCCACCTCTCCAGCAGTGCACAGGAGCTGCAGAAGGTCTGAAGCGACCCCAGAGAGAATGCTCCCAGCACAGAAATGGCATAGGGCCAATCTATGCAACCATACACTGCACTACGATGCTGCCACAGTGCAACGATGGCACAGGAGCAAAGGTGAAGCAGGGCAGGGAGGGCCTTTAATGCTGAGGCTGCTGCAGCTACGGGGCAGCTCCTCAGGCAAACCTGTCCCGAGGGTGGAGCTGGGGCCAGAACTCAGGAGACACGATGCTCTATCACTCCTCCTGCTTTACACCCCATCCCCTCATCCTCTGCTGAGTCACAGCTCAAAATCTAGCCCATACCACTGTTTGGTTTAAATGATAGCAAGGTTGCCAGCTACCTAGATTGTCACATTTATCTATGCAATTCTTCCTAGAAGCCAAAAGCTCTCAAGCTTCTTCTCTCTTTTAAATGATTAACAGGATTAGTTAGTGCAAACTATTTTAAGAATATATATAATTTTTATTAAATAAAAAAAAAACCCACTGCACCTTTAGTGCAAGGAAACCTTTATATGGCAGATAATCCAAATATTTAGTTTTATATTACTGAATATTTTATATTACTATTCGGTATTTTAAATTACTAACAAGTATAGTGACATAATGAACTTTTTAGAAGACTTGCTTGAGAACAAAGTTTTCCTGTCATATTTCTATCATAGTAGCATTTCAAATAAGTAGTCTAATGCATTTACTGATCAGCTATTTCTAGTGGTATACTTCTTCAGGATGAAGGATGCAAACGTTTCCTCAACAGTGGGAATAAGAAAATGTGGTGATTTCTCTACAGTTATTGCCTAGTTGACTTTTCTCATCCTCAGAAAGCAGATGATAGAGAAATTAGGCATTCTCATTAGATGAGCTCTTTAGGGGTTCTGGGGCATATTTTGCAAGTATCACTGAAGAGAGTAGCTCTAGGACTTTGTCCAGACTTAACATAGGATGATTGCTTTAATTATGATAGAGATCCCTATCTTGGCTAGCGCACTAAAGGTATTACTGTGGCACTCCTCCTATTTCTTGTATTCCCTATTTGGTCCCAAGTAGGGGCATGAGATCCTAGTGAAAAAACAGCACACTTAACTAGAATTGCATCAGAGAGAGTGGCCACTCATTAGTTTTGCCTTTCAATTAGGGCAGTGTTAACCAGCTTAGCTATAGTCCAGAGGTGTCCAAATTCCTCTCATTAGTCTCCTACTGGAGTGCCTTATTCTGTACCCTGGCTCCCAAGGTCACCTAAGGCTAGATCAGCAGCCTGCAGTTAGGGGTTTTTTTGTCATTATATATATCTTTTATGCAATTGGGGTTTGATTCATTGAAAGATTGCCTCACACTTTCATGTAAAACTTCAGCTGATACTCCTATTGTGCTTGAAAATAAACTCAGTTCCATGTTTGCATCTCCATTGTATTCCTCAATTCACCACCCAGGCATGCTGGTATTCTTCACCAAGAGATTTTGCATATGTATACTAAACTGCACCAGTAGTTTTCTACATCTAAGAGGTTGTGCATGATGCAAGAGTATGCCACAGAGTGAAAATAAATGCCAGAAAACTGCATTACTATAAAAACACTGCACAATGAAACATTTTCAGTACACTCTGATGCAGCTGCAGTTAAGTGGCAATTTCTGCAAAGCCCACCTACCTTCTGTTGGTGTTGTAACACGGGACAGAAAATTACAATGCAGATGCTTGCCCAATCTTTTCTGTGAATGTGGCTCGATTTGGGGCGGTGGGAGAGGGTGGTTGGAGCACAACCACTTTAAAACAACCTCTGTATTCATCTATAAAAATACTGCAGTGTGTCACAGGAATTGCTAAAAGCACTTTTAGAATCACGCTAGATTTGCCTGTGTTGAGATTGCTGCTCTCTAATACAGCAGCAGTTCAAAAGATATTTCCATCTGGGCTAGATTCCATCACCCATCCTCATGCTGAGCATACCTTATTCAACAATTAGTTCCACTGACTGCAACTCAACATGAATAAGAGCAATGGAATCCGTCCCTCTCAGTATTAAAATACAGCCCACTAAGTGTGAACATAGCAAAGCTACTAACTGAATTATAAACTAGTGCCGTACAAAGCTACTTCATGTACTACTGGTAACGTTTGACCTACTTTACAACAACCTTCTCCTTTTAAAAGGTGATGACCTTCTGAAACGTAGTTACAGCCTCCTCCATGGTTTACAGCACTTAAACTTTTACCTCAAAGTCCAACATAACAAAGAACCCGACTTTTAAATTTTTCAGAGCAAGACTTAACTTGCCTCTTATTTTTCCATGAAATAGTGCCGTGTCTGTTTCTCAGCCTTCTCATGTTCTTCTAACCAAATGTATCCACAGTCTCTCAGAATTTAAGTCTTTCTCTCTCCCTTTTCCTTTGCCAGAACACATTCTGGGCCCTCTGCCTGAAAAGACAATTCTGTTAATTTTAGATAAACTCACAATCAGCTGTTTTCCCAGTCTCTATCCCCTGAAAAACAAAAGAGAAATCAATCAGTTACTGTAGATAATAAGCTCTTCTTGTCCACATGCTGCTTCTACTGAGAGGGCACATATGCTTGTGAATATGGTCTCAGGTTTGTTAACACTGCCTGTCAGTTGTGTATGGGATGAGTCTGTCCATGCTTCTCAACGTAGGAAGTACAATCTGCTTCTGCCTTCCCAGCTTCCTTTTCAATCACACCCTGAAAAAAATGAGATGAAGGAATGTGGAACAGGTATAAGGGCAACAGCTCTTACAGAAAGTTTGCAAATTCCCTCTCTCTGCTGAATGCTTGTTGATCCACACTCTCTGTACTTCCAAGGCAGTGCCCAAACAATCCAAACACACAACCTGGGGCAGCTCTGAATAGCTAGTGCAGCACCAGTACCCTAAACACAGCATCCAAACCGGAAGCTCTGGAGAGATCTAATCTTTACTGAAATTATGAGTTACAGCCCTAGAGGCTTCCAAAGAGGTTTAACACTGGAATACTTGTAAATGCTTGCCATAAGCACAACCTATGGTTGCCTGCTCTCAAAGTGAGGAATGCACTTATACGTCTCCAAGTGGAGACTGTTCTGTCCATCCTCTCCACTGCGGCCACACAAAACTGAGAAGAACATCTCAGGGTTTGTTCTTTGCAAGGATGTTTTTTCAGGCCCCACTGTACAAGGCAACATCTTTCTGGACAAACCTGTCTTTGGGAATTACACTGGAAAGTTACTGGTTACACTGGATGTTACTGGTGGCAGCAGCAGGGAATTACAGAATCACAGAATTGTTAGGTTGGAAAGGACCTCTGGAGATCAGCATGTCCAAACCCAAAGGAAGGAGTCCTCAAGGGCACTTTCACTGGAAGATCACTGTGTGGAATTCACTGTCTAGTCACAGCCTTCTCCTGACCTTTTCGCTTGGATAAATTCACGCACTTGAGCCCACACTCATGGGCAATAACTGGCAAACTCCCCGTAGTGCTTGTCCAAGCCCCACTGTTTGTCACCACTTTGCCCAAGGTAACCCCTATGCATTCAAGTCCCTGAGTGTCTTTCCTTGGGGTCCCATATAAGCTAGAAACACACAGAGGCAGAATAGGCTGCAATACTGACTAATTAAGTAAAATTACCTTCTTCCAAAAATTAAGCCAATGGTCTGGAGAGAGTTTAAGTGTCTTGAGTGGGTCACACTGCCAGCACCAAGCCTTGATATCCCATTTTACATGTTCAGTTATCACAGCATAAAACTCTTTCTCATTTATACTTATATTATTGTTTACCTTGCACTATTTTGAATACGAATTATTTTTACTTTGCTAGCTGTTCAATGAAGATTTAAAAACAAATATCTTTATTCCTTCTGGATCAAAGAACCTCTGTAATAACAACGAGGTATCTCCACAGGTTGCCACTCTGCCTCTCAGGAACAGCTGGGAGATGCATTTCTAAATGTGTAGGGGTGGTCAGTAGCTGATCTCCTTGGGACATATTGCTTTTCAGCATTGGGTACAGTGAAAAAATGAATTTGTACAGAGTCCAAAACATACAGTTTTATCTTTAAATAAAACTTGTAGGGATACTGACAGAATGCAACTTACAGGTCTTATCTTGGTCTGTACTCAAAGATATTTAGGTAAGTAGAAAATGGGGACTGCAGATTAGGAATTCTTGCCAAAAAACAAATAATGTAACAACAAAAGAAGTCACCATCATGAAAGCCCATCAGAGAAGTCACAGGCACACGGACTGGGGATTGCTCATTGATGGATGTTTTTTACCTTTTCAGATACTGTCAGTCAGCCCTTTGTCCCACTGAAGACAGAGTTTTGCCGCTGATTTTGAATGAGCTGAAATTTCACCAACGTTTATAACTGCAGAACAGAAATTAATTTTAGCTTGTGGGACATTAAATATATGCATTACTATTTTAATCATGAAGTCAGTGAAATCACATAGTTGAATTATTGAAGTCCTCTGAGAAGAACCTAATTTCTCATCTCAAATGATACTCAAAAAACCAGAGTAAAAACTCTGGCACCCTTAAGAGACATTACCAAAACCCATCCCATTTCCCCAAGCCCCAAACTCTCCCACTGCTAGAAATAAATCCCTATCGCTCAAGCCATCCAACTGGGGCGCAACCGCAGCAAAACGCCACGGCACGGGGTGAGCTCCATCTCTCCAAAGGTTTCCCAGTGAAGGTGAACAGAGCTGGAAGAGGAACGCGGAACGCCAGTGTTCGCAGGGACGCCGGATTCCCGAGGGAAGGCTGGCGCGCCGCGGCGCTGCCCGCTGGGACGGGCCCACACCGCCCCCTGCAGGCGCTCCTGCCGCAGCGCCACCGCGCGCCCGCGACCTGCCCGGCCCGCC
>VZTD01004245.1:431303-451394 GCA_013397725.1 Rhagologus leucostigma | reverse complement strand
CGCGGCTGGGGAGGGGGTCGGGGCAGCAGCCAGCGCTGGTGGCCTCGCCTGGGAGAGGCTGCAAGGGTCTCGGCTCCGCGCACCCGCCCGGCCGCAGAGCAGCCCGGTCGAAGGCCCCTCCGTTCTGAGCCCCTCGCTGTCACCTCTGGCCCAGCCGCTGTCCCCTCCGCCGCCCCCATGGACTTACTGGGCCCCATGGAGATGACGGAGGGCTCCCTCTGCTCCTTCACAGCCGCCGATGACTTCTACGATGACCCGTGCTTCAACACGTCGGACATGCACTTCTTCGAGGACCTGGACCCCCGGCTGGTGCACGTCGGGGGTCTGCTGAAGCCCGAGGAGCACCCGCACCACCACGGGCACCACCACGGGCACGAGGAGGAGCACGTCCGGGCGCCCAGCGGGCACCACCAGGCTGGCCGCTGCCTGCTGTGGGCCTGCAAGGCGTGCAAGAGGAAGACCACCAACGCCGACCGCCGTAAGGCCGCCACCATGAGGGAGCGCCGGCGGCTCAGCAAGGTCAACGAGGCCTTCGAGACCCTCAAGCGCTGCACTTCCACCAACCCCAACCAGCGCCTGCCCAAGGTGGAGATCCTGCGCAACGCCATCCGCTACATTGAGAGCCTGCAGGCCCTGCTGCGGGAGCAGGAGGACGCTTATTACCCGGTGCTGGAGCACTACAGCGGGGAATCGGATGCCTCCAGCCCCCGCTCCAACTGCTCCGACGGCATGGTGAGTGCCCCAGGGAGGACTCCCTGCCACCAAGGTGCCCTGGACGTTGTTGGTCCAAACCTGAGCAGGGCGAGTCGCCTCTTCCTGCTTTCCCTATAGCAGCTGCCTTCTGTACGTCCCCAGGCAGAAGACAAAGTCCTTTCTCGTGCCTTGAGTGCCCACAGCGAAGGGAGGTTGGGTCCCCACATGGCAGGATCTCTGGGAAAGAAGAAGAATCTCTTACACACTTCGTTCCCTGGGATGAGAAGTTAGGCAGGTTCCCCATGTCCTGGAGGAGCCAGGGGAAAGCTGCTGGGGGAGGACTTCAGGAAGTTGCCTGGGATGGGCACCGGGGGGCATTGCCTTTCCTCCTGTAGCTCCCGAGGCATCTGTTTCCATCCTCTGCTGTATCATTACCTTTGAATCCTCTAAGGACAGCAGAGAGGAAGGGCCCCCTCGGACATGATAGTTACATGGGAATTGATAAGAGTCTGGGTTTTGTTTTCTGCTATTCATCATGATAACAGGAGGAGGGTCTAAGCAACAAGAATTGTTTTTCTTGACCCTTAAGAAAAAGGTTCTGCATTTCTCTTCTCACTCACTTCGTCCACCTCCATACATACTTACAAGCAATAGGAAGGAGAATCCAGGCTTTCAGTCCTGTTTGTACTTTATGGGCACAGGAGAAGAAAGGTGGGTGCCAGAGAGGGTGTCTCATCCCCACGTTTTCTGGCTGGGGCTGTAGGTTCAGCCTCTGGTCTGACTCTGGACTGGTGGGATGTGGTGACCAGGTCCAGGACAGCTCTCTGGATGGGCCATGAACAGCACTTTCAGACCAGAGATTGCTTTCTGTGCTTTGATGGGGATAATCTTTACTGAGTTGAGTATCTGTGATTATGAGATACTTGACAGATTGGAGAGATTTACACAAATTACTCCTCTTCAAGATACAGCCTCTTTTAATAGAGGAATTTCATTGTGAATTGAAGTACTGGAAACAAATAAATTAGTCAATATTCTGTAACTTGCTATATGAAATGGAAATGGGAAGAGAAACTGAAAGAAATACAAAGGGACAAAGGTAGACAGAGGCTTTTAAAGAGGAATTCATGTTTAGAAAAATCTTCAAAAACTAAATTAAAAAGACATCATTCCTCTTTCAGTCTCCCTGTTGTAAACTAAAGATACGTGAAGGGCTGTATCTGATCAGAATGCTGGAAAGCCTCATTTCATTTCTAAAGCTGCAGCATTCGATGCAACAGTGGTAACTTCTCCATGGAGCAGCTGTGCCACATAAAATATTCTGGGGTGGATCCCCTTCTAGCCAAGTTACGTTCTTCCTAACTCAAAGAATCTACAACTTGATGGCATTTCAGCCAGAACTGGAATGATGGCACAGACTAGAGACTGAAATATGAAATTAGATGGTTACTGGGATTTGGGTAAGCACCTGACCTCACTCGGATTTCTCTCCTTCCCAGATGGAGTACAGCGGGCCTCCTTGCAGCTCCCGCAGAAGGAACAGCTATGACAGCAGCTACTACACAGAGTCCCCAAATGGTGAGTACATGCCCTAACAGCAGTGTGAAACACCGAGACAGAGGCAGGCAGTGCAACAGCTTTCCTGTGCCTGCTCCGTGTCCAGTTGGGCTGAAAGAGGAACCTGCCTTTCCAGCCAGCGAGCCATTGCTGCTGGTAGAGGCACTGGATTTTCTCTAGGTGTATTTGCAAATAAGGGGATGTGTTATAGTTGTATTTCCTATTTTGCAAATATAACATTTGCATAGAAGTTGCATCTCTGCAACTAATTTTCAGCTTTTAACCATATCTTACATGAGGACTCTTCTTACTGTGTCATTGATCCAAACTGGAGTAATTTATTTTTGCTTTCAAATCTGTTCTTCCCTTTCTATGGACTCAGTGAAGCCTTGGATCCTCCCTGCCCCCAGAGCGGCACACTGTGGTTGGGCTTCTCTTCCATTTTGAAATTACAATCTGTTTTCTGATAATTGGTGTCCTTCACCAATATTCATTTCCTCTGAGTCTTCTCATGCTCACAAATATGTGCTGCCCACTGATGTTAAGGACCCAGTGGATAATCTGAGCACCCTTTTGTCTGTTTTTTAGATCCAAAGCATGGGAAGAGTTCTGTTGTTTCAAGTCTCGATTGCCTCTCAAGCATTGTAGAGAGGATTTCCACAGATAATTCCACATGCCCTATACTGCCTCCAGTGGAAACTGTTGCTGAAGGGAGTCCCTGTTCTCCTCCAGAAGGAGTGAGTCTGAGTGATAGTGGAGCCCAAATTCCTTCCCCCACCAACTGCACCCCACTTCCCCAGGATAACAGCAGCAGCAACCCCATCTACCAAGTGCTATAAGGACCCCTCCAGCTGGACTGCACCGAAAACAGTTTGCTCGATTTGGCCACGCTCAAGACCTGCCTTCTAAGGTTGAAAAGACTTCTTAAGACTTGTTCCAGTTTTAAAATATCACTGCAAATTCCTTCAACTATGTAACTTTGCAAATTTGTATCACTTCAAAATACACATAGTTATTTATTGGTTGTTAAACTAAAGTTATTTAATACATCTAGAGATAAAATTGTATACCATGAAATGGCCAATGTTTAATCTGGGCTGTGGGGAATAGGAAGTTGGCTCTTGAATGTGGAGGAAAATAGAAATCTACAGCAGTAGTGGCATGACAGATCCTTCCTATTACTCCTGTTCTGGCCAAAATAAGGTTGTGGACCATTTTTTATAAAACTTTTGTATAATTGTAAATAAGAGTTGCTTTCCAAAAAAAAAAAAAAAGGAAAAAAGGAAAAAAGAGCAAAAGAAATAAAATTAAAAAAAAATAAAAAGAAACAAAAGCAAAACTTAAAAAAGGGAAAAATTTAAAAATATTTAATATTGCTTGGTTTGTTGTGTCAAACTTTAACTTTATATATTTATACGATGTGGTTGCCAAGAATGTTTTCAACAGTATTCTAAATAAAGACCCTTATTTATAAAATCTGTGGTGTTATCTTGACTTTCATTAGGGCTTCTAGAATTACTAGTGCATTTAGGAGTGGTATTAGATCTCTGCCTTGGCAGGAAGAAGATACAGGCTCTGATTCAGCAAAGCAATCAAGAACATGCTTCAGTTGCACTACTTTGCATAAATATGGTGCTGACAAGGGGTCTACTTTCTTCATATTGTGTCGTGGTCATTCCTAAACCAAGACCTGAGCATCACAGGTCATTATTACAGGGATCAGTACATAAGCATGTTTCTCCTGCCCCCAAAATTTACAATTACATTGTAGGACTTGATCTTACAAAGATTTGTTGAAACTAGGAATAACAAAAAATTAAACTGTCCAAATTCCAATGTAGCTACTGAAACTTAAAGTCATACAATACTATCTCACAAGACCAAGAACTACATTTTTGGACAAATGTTCACATTTTTCATTCAAATTCTATTTTTCAAGTGTTTGTACCATGTTCATGTATTCTCAGGTATTAGAAATTAATTGCAAGGGAGTTTTTGTCATAAAGTTCAAGTTACAGATCACGGTTTTCCTCAAGTTCAAGTTGGAATTTAGGCCAAAGATAGGCAGTTTTAATTTGGATTTGAACTTTATGCATCTCTGGCAGCATTGCTCCAGGGATTTACTTCTTGTTTAGAGCCTCTCTAAAAATAACTAGTAGGCTCTGTTTCATTCAGTATCTATGTGTAACCTTGAAAGCTGGCTGTGCAACTGAAAAATGTTAAGCCTTGAGCTGGTTGTCATTGGAAAGTAACCATCAAGGCATTTCTGTGCAGCTGGACAAGAATAACCAGCAACTACAACCTGTTTCTTATCACATCCCTATGATTTATGGATTTTGTATAAACATCACAGTAAAACAAAAACAAAAAACACACTGAAAACCAATCTAGGTATCATCATCACCCCTGCACACTTTGATGACAGATTAGTCATTGTATTCGCTGTTAGGCAACTATTAAATAGGGAGTTTGTGCAGCTCTTACCTCTTAAGCAGGAAAAAGAAAGAGGGAACAGCTAATTCCAGGGAACGTCTCCCCCTCCTTTAATTATGTAGGGCCTTGAAGATCAATGTTCTGTGGAGAGGAGCAAGCTGCCGTGTGTTGAGCAGAGCAATGCAGTTGCTTTTCCTTCTTCCTGGGGCAGTCATGCTCCAAGCTTGCTGATTTATCTGAAGCCAGAGGGGCAGGGATGGTAGCAGCCGTGGGTATTCCTTCCTCATCCATGAGCTTGTGGTCATGGTGGATGATAAATCAGTGCTGAGGCGCAGGGCCATTCTGTGGAGCAGCCCAGGCTCCCATGGATCGGAGGGGACTCCAAGGCAGGAGTGGCCACTCAGCGTCTTCATCAAAGTTCAACTTTGTAAAGGTCTCCCATTGATTTCCCTGTGGGCAGAAAACACTCCAGCCCATAAAGACTGAGCTTAGCCCTTTCGTTTTTCCATTAAAAATAAAAATCAAACAAATTTGAGAATGTGCTAATCCGTACTAACACAAATCAGGAGGATCTCTAGTAAGGTCGGAAAAATGGCCCAGGTTAGCTGGAAGCCTGCATCCCTAACTTAAAAAAGGTAAGGAGAGACAATTGCCTCACAAATCAGGACCTCACACATCAATATCATTTTCATTGCCTTCAGCAAACACTCAATCAGGCCCACAATGCAAAAGATCCAAAGAAATGTTTTTGTGAACTACTAAAAATCTTTTAATCCCCATAATTTAAGCCTGGTAAAAGTACCAATTTCACTGCCATTTAATGACAACCAAAAAGTATTTTGCCACCTCAGGAATGACAGAGGCTCTGGACATACTGGCAGCACACAGTTCATGCCTGCCTTGCTTGCACCCCACTTGAGAGGGACACTATGGGGTACCTGGCTGTAGGGCAGGCACAGCAGAGCAGGCACAAGGCACTTGTGCTCAACAGTGTGCACACAGTTCCATGTGAAGTCATATATATTGCATTTCACTGATTTATTTTAGCCACCCAAGTTTCCACATACTGATGTTAATGTTACAACAGAGAACAGGCATTTAGCACATCCCGAAATAGATGGATGGATGATGAAGAAAAAATATTCATAGGTTTCCTATGCAGAGCCCATCTTTCTCCCATTGATGTCAGTGAGAAAAGTTCACTGGAGTAAGGCCAAAGGGCATCAGCACTGATAAATACATGTTTAGGTTACAGATATATTTTTTTTTTTACTTAGATAAGGAAAATTGTTCCCTGTGCAATTTCTTCCTGTTTATTTCTAAGGCAATAAATATATTTAAAATAAAGCCCTATGCATCAAGAGGACAGCATGTTACTGATAGAAGTATATCCCAGTCTATGAATAAATATTTTGAAACTAGTAATATTTGGATTCAGAGCTTTAGTTTAGTTCTGACACAGCCAAGGAGCATATGCAAGACTGATCCAACAGTTACAAAATTTGGTTCTTAAACTGGGCTCCTGAAGACGAATTTAGGCATTTAGGGCTGATCCTACAAGACAAAGTGCAGCCTAACTTGGTCTACAGATATACTCCAGCATGGGCTACGGACACACACTGATTGTCTGAAAGTTTGTATCACACAGGTTCCAGTTCAGTGTGACGTTTCCTAAGGAGCACTACCTCCAAAGGGAAAGTTATCCAGATACAAACAATTAAAGGAAAGTAGCTCTCTTCGAACATAATGATAAGTGTGCATTTTAGGAATGTTTGGTTTGATTTGGTAACTTAAGAAAGCACTACACGACAAACAGTATTACTCAAACCACTGCTTTGGAAAAAGTGAAGAGGAATAAATTTATACCTCACTTACATATACTAAATGCTGCAATTTTACATTTCATCAGATCATTTGCAAGTATGAGAATGAGGAGGATCCTTTTCCTACTTTCAATATTTCACAACAAAGTACAATAAAATTCCTGGGTTTTCAAATAACAATTTTAAACACCATTTCCTGCATCATCATTGAAGCTGCTACAGAAGTATTTCACATACAGAACATCCAATTTTAGGTAAAAGATATATGAACTATTCCTGGTATATTTTTTCCCTTTAAAAGGATTTTATTATCTGTATCCAAATATAATAAAGAAATATTAAATTGGCAGTTGCTTCACACCAGATGCTGCTCTTCTAAAATGGCTTGTCATTTTCAACTCAATATAAAGCCCTTACAAAACCCCCTTGAAAGTGGAAGGAAAAACAGTTTTCATTTTACATCTTGTATTTTGCAGAGATATTTGAAAGGCTCAAAGTGTGCAAAGGGCCAAAACTGCTATCTTCAGAACAGCTACATCCAAAACAGACAAGTAAACATTTGTACCTCACACCTCATGAATTTTAATGAGAATAAATTAATATTTCCTTTTTGTCTAAAAATTTCCTTGAAATCAGTAGGAATATTTCCAGCTTCAATGGGAATATTTTCAGACTACTGCACATAATACTGTCTGGGATGGTGTTCACGTAGCAGTGCAAAGCCAGGACAAACTCCCTGCTGTGACCCTTTGCTCGTGCTCTGGTCACTGACCCATTTCTGTCACAACGCTTTCAGATGTGCCGATCCCCCTGAGCACAACCCTCTGAACAAGCTGCCAGGCTTTAGTGCTCACCTGATCTTGAAAGTACAAACCAGAAACTGCCCCCATAATAGTGCTGAAAGCCTACAACCGTTCCTAAATGAGTGGCTGACACAGAGCCTGTGATAGCAGGAGATGGTATGAAGGTCATTTCACATAACTTGCATGTGGCAGTCTTGGCTTCACAAGCAGTGGTAAAAAGGTCTTTGTAGAGTCAGAGTGCAAATCTCTGACAGCACGACCTAGAGATCATCTTGGGAGGCACATCCAAGTACCTCATTAAGCACTATTTACTATCAGCTCGCCCTCCCTCAGCCTTTCAAATCACTGGTTTTCTAGTAAAACTGTTGAACAGCCATGACCCTCCTCTCCTTGATGGATGCAGCATGCTCCCTTCTCAACAGGCTGGTTGCACAACTGCTAATGTCATTAAGTGGAGACCTTTCAATATCTGACATTTCAGGGCTAACGAGGGAGAAGATGGTCCCTAGCATAATACAGAAGAGCCACTCGGGCGAGTACAAAACACTTAGAACCCTGTGGACCCAGAAACCTGCATCTTGCATACACAGACACTTCTGAATAAAGACCTTAACATTGTAAGTTAATTGTGAAAACTGACATATCCTGTAACAATGGGTTGACAGAATACCTCAGGGGTTTCCCAGTAACACAGTCAACATGGCACTGAACCCACATTTTCTTTCTAAAACCCCAATAACTTCTATCATTACAGACATCTTAGCAACATCAACAAGTGCACTATTTTATGCAATACTCGATGAATAACCTCACATCCATCAATAGGGAGGCAAATACTGTAACTGTTTTTAAAAAATTTACTAAAAACTCTAACAGACAGTAACCCACTTAATCACATGATTAATGGAGGTTGTTAATTACACGATTGGAGTGTTGGTTTTTTTTGTTTGGAGTCAGATTCACTCAGAAGTCCGTATCTCAGCACAGTTACCTAGTGCTGCATATCCATGGCAGTAAAAGGGGGTCTCCCAATCTCCACAGTTGTCCCTAACCCACCTGAACTGACCTTGAGCCTTTTCTGGTCCAACAGCCACATCTGCTGGGAAAAATGTAAACTGCATGTCTTTCTAAAATCCTTGCTTGGTGAATTCCATGTTCTATCATCTTTCCATAATGTAAGGTTTGTTGGTGCAGAAACAGCAAAAATATTCACAGCCTTCAGTCAGCCCCTGGAGCCCTGTACACTAGGAACATCAGGAAAAATATACTGGAAAAAACAAGCTCTTCCCTACCAAGAGCCTTCTGGAGAAACAGAGAGAAAAAACTGTAGGAATAGTATAGTTGGTTGGGTTTTGGCTTTTTTATTGCTAGGCAAATTTTGGGGCACCACTCTATTCTTCTTTAAGTGAAAAATAGAGACAAAAGGAGAGAGTAAATGGAAGGTGTTTGAAGGCATTGTATGGCCTGTGCTGAGAGCAGTGGTCCTGGGGCAGACAGACAGGCTGCTTGCCAGAAGGCAGGTGGGGAAGACGCAGAGGAACCGCAGATGACAGCAGGACCGTGATGCAATTCTCTGGTGACAAAGTCCCTCAGTAGGGCACAAATCTTGCCCGCTAGATCAAGGGAGGTGATTTTCCCCACTTCTCTGCTCTGGTGAGATCCCACCTGGAGCGCTGCATCCAGCTCTGGGTCCTCAGCACAGGAGGGATATTGACCTGTTGGAGCAAGTCCAGAGGAGGCCACCAGGATGATCAGAGGGATGGAGCACCTCTCCTACGAGGAAAGGCTGAGAGAGTTGAGATTATTCATCCTGGAAAAGAGAAGGCTTCAGGGTGGCCTTCCAGTACCTGGAGGGAAAATACGAGAACAATGAACAGGGGCAATTTAAAAGAGCATGTAGTGACAGGACAAGGGGGAATGGCTTCAAACTGAAAGGGAGTCAGTTTAGATTAGATATTAGGAAGAAATTCTTTACTATGAGAGTAGTGGGGCACTGGAACAGGTTGCCCAGAGAAGTTGTCGGTGCCCCATCCCTGAAAGTGTTCAAGGGCAGGTTGGATGGAGCTCTGAGCAACCTGGTCTAGTGAAAGGTGTCCCTGCCCATGGCAGACAGGTTGGAACGAGATAATCTTTAAGGTCCTTTCCAGCCCCAAGCATTCTATGATTCATTTTACACTTTGGCCACGCAACATTCCTGTCTTTCACATTGGTGCCCTGCTTCTGCATCCCAAACCAAATAAAGCAATACCTTTTTTTTCTGAACTTCTTTACTTGTTTTTATGGCACCTGTGATTCTTCTGCGGCGGGAGCCTAGACAATCCACATTTGAGAGCTGCTGCTTGCTGCAGTGTGAAAATACATTATTGAACTAACAAGCAGTGTGTAGGCTTTTCTCCAGGCCACCGGAGGGCAGCCTTTCCATGAAAAACAGGACTGACATCTTTTTTTTAGTGCACACCTTCCTTTATTTTCCCCCTAAACTCTCCCATCTAACTCTTTCTCAGCTCAGGTAGAGAGTATCATTTCACACCATGATAACTGAAATTAATGAGCCGAATTCCTTCCCAGTGTAAATTCATCAGTCTTGCTGGCAGCTGACACAGCATTGGTACCCTTTTCTGCTGGAATTATTACAGCACGTACAAACTCATGGCTTGAGTATGGATGCTCAAAGATGCACTTTTATGGAAAAACCGCAGGCTTTTGTGTCCATATGGCAAGGTATCCCTGTGTGTGGCCCACAGGTTGGGATGAAGACCATCACAGAGCAAAGCATTTATACAACAGCTTGTAAAGGGAGACCCGTTCTTCAACCAGTGCACATAATGCTCTCATTACAGATCTAATGCCATAGAAATACAAATGTATGCAGGGGGGTTCATGTGTCACACGTATTCCTTTGTATGGGACAGGCCACACTTGCATCCCTTTGTTCCCTTTGGAAAGGAAGCATGGTATGTGCTAGGCACACATGCTCTACGCTCTCAAAGGCTGCCCTCTACAGAACTACGCACTTGAAACAGCTTGCAGTTGAAAGCCAGCTGCACAAAATGTAGTCCCAAACATGCCTTTCAAAAGCTTCACAAATGCCAATTACATTAAGCGATATGAGAAAAAGCAACCGAGTAATGTGCCTAATTAACAAAGCTAGAGATGGAGCCAGCCACTTGGTTTGAAGTACTTCCAAGAGAGATGTTAAATGCAATGGTCAGGGCAACTCTGGAAGAAATAAATTAACATGCTGGGTTAATATTTCAAGCTCTGTGGGAGTAAAAAGTCTGTGTGGTGAGGGGAAACAAAGGTAAAAATATCACAGGGTGCTATTTTGTTTGTTTGTTTGCCAAGGACACTTTAGCTTTTGCCATTTATTATTCTTCATTGTATGCTTGAAATTATGCAAGAAGACATAAAACTGTCAGCATTGCGTCACTGGATTTCCTAAATTTATCTTTTACCCACCTGTTAAATCTCAGCTCAAGGTCAAGAGAAACAACCATTTTGAGTGAATGGATTATGAGAGAGACACATTCATGAAAAATATCTTAGTAGGGTTCTTTTATCTTTAGTACTATCTGCAGCCACAGCTTAAAAGATTCCCCACACCATAAGACAACAGTGGGTTTTTTCTGGTCCTCGTAAATAAGAACTGACTGACGGCTGCCTGGTTCCAAATCTTAGATACCTGTGGTTGGGGAAGCTCAGACCATCACAAGCTCTCAAGTTCCAGCAAGTAGTGTGGCTTGAATCCATTCCAGTACTCATCTGTTGGCAGCTGTTTCCATCTGCTCCTTCTTGAACCATTCTGCTCAGTCCCTAGGGAAGAGCAGGAAGATTGTCACGCAATGAACTCGCTTGTTGTGAGCTGGCTGCTCATGTTTTACCCGAATCTGTCGTTTCACCTCATCTGCTCTCTGGCCTTTTTTTGCCATAAGAATTCTGAGTTCTGCTGTGCATCTAAGGGGGAAAAAACCCCAAACCAACTATTCCTTAAATGTGGGTGCCAAAACATTATTCCTTCTTTTAAGTACAGATAATTATTATTAACAAGAGATACAGAAAAGGTTGATCAGATCGCTTAGTCCTCACAGCTCTTGTGTACACAGTGATTCCTGCATGTATGTTTTGTAGCTAAAAGTGTCTGACACCTTCACTTTGTGATGAGGGAAGGCAAATGCCCTTCAAGCACTCCATGACCATTACCTGTGGCCTTTTTTCGTTTGGTTTTGTGGTAAAAACACACAATGGAGAAAGGGAAAAAAAATCCAAAATAACATTTTCTATTTTAGGCACCGGTGTTTATGTTTCCAGACTTGCAGCTGACCCTTTAGGAACTTTGGTTGACTGAGCAAATGTCTATGCACATTAAGGCTCCTCTCTTAATTTGTCCCGTTGCTATTTTATGTACTTGTTACCATGATATCTACGCATTAACATTAATTGGCCAGTGTAAGCAAAAGATTTTACTTTCTCTTAACCAAGATAATCAGTTTTATATTTCCATCTTTAAAAGTTTTAATTCATATTTTGATATATTATCTCTAGCCTGATTTCCAACTCCCCAAATCTCTTGGGCCTTCAAAACTTTCAGGTGTACCTGAAAACGAAAACTTTTGTTTAGAAACATCTTTTTTTTTTTAAATCCCAAATTACCTGAAAATACATCCCTAAATAGAAGCAGCATTCTGCAGATCCTATTCAGTCTAGGGTTGGGAGGCGAGAAATAGTCACTAAGATAAGCAATACAACGTAATATGGAAGCAAAGCTGAAGATTCCATTAGTAGCCCAAATACAATCTGGATTTTGCGCTAACCAGAATTATACATATTTGTGGATATATTGTCAAAATACCTCCTAAGGGCTGTATAAGCACAAACTCAGGAAAACTGACATTAATTTCACTGACTTCCCACGTCACCTTTTCAGTGGTGCACTGTTCTTTGGACCATACATTTCTCTGCTTGGATTATGCAGTGGTCAAACTGAGCCACACAAGCACAGCACCACATCAGCACTTCTGCATGAAGACCTTTCCATATAATGAAGGGTTCTTAAGGGGTTTGGCATGATAAAGCAAATAAGAAACATCTTTGCCCACATCCCGAATTACTACCACACAAGCAATCTTTTCCTCCACTTTTTAACAGGCAGGATAATCTGAAGAAGAATTTCAGAACAACCTGTAGAAGTCTACTGTATTTTTTATTACTGGAAAATTTTCTAGGAAAAAAAAGGTTTTTATTATAGATTTGAGAACTGGACACTGTTTTTTTCTTATTGCTTCATAGGAAAGCCAATAAACATGCTATTGTAGGTCCTCTTAGGATGAGAATCCATCCTAGAAGAACAGAAGGGTCCAATTTTGTATGAGAATGGAGCATTTCTGAAGGCAGACCCAATTCTGATTTCTTGCTGGCCAACTCTGAATAATCTTGTCCCGCTGTGATCTTTCTCTGCTTCCTCATTATTCCCCAATTCCTTCTACTGCTGGACTACCTAGAGGCAAAGACTACAACTGCAAAACCTGGCAGAATCCACAGATGAATCAGACTGAATCAGTAAACAATGACTAAAAGTGCAGTGTCATAGGAACAAGCATATCACTGTGCTTCTTAAAATAAATCATTTAAATACAAACCTGCTGCAAACTTTGCATGTTACCAGGAATTCCAGCCACAATCTGGAGGGTTGGTATAGTCCTTTTGCACTGGATTCCTACAGAAGTCTTCCCCAGGTCCTGGAAACTCTGGGTAGAGCATCTTCCTGCTTCCTGGAGTGCAGAGAGCATTCATTATAGTATGCCCCAGAAAGGAAAGGCAGAGGACAAGCTAATAGAGGTGCCATCCCTTCACTATTGGCTTTAATCTAGCTCTCAACACATCATTTAACTGGAACAAAAGGCTGCTGTTAATGCTAAGGCACAGGCCCAGGCATAAGACGGGATAAAGAAACCTGCGTTCCCAGCAGCTGGCCCAAGATTTTGGACAGCAAGTAGATTTTGCTTTCCATTTACTCGCAGTTATATTGTATAAATCCTGGCTATTGACAAAAGAAATGCAGCAGATTTCATCCTTAGTGCCAATTATTTAACTAGCATCACTGGAACTATTATACTTTATATCTCTTCATATGCAGCATTCAAATAATTACTTCAACAGGATTAAATGTCATATTTCATGGGACTGGCTGCATAAATATTTACAAAGCTAGAGGAGAGAAAAAACATCTCAGAGTTATTGATTCATGTCAAATATTGAGAAGCTGGGTTAATCAAGGGGTTTAAGCAATGCTTTAAACCTTTGAGTCAGCATTGCTGAGATTTATTTAAACCACTCTTACCTTTCAACATCTAAAGTTTTACAAATCGTTTATAACAATAAAGACTTACAGGCCATTTTCCTATCCGCTTGTCTGAGGACATTTCAGTTACTATTGTGAACTCAGAGTAGGCTGAAGAAGTAATAACAGCTGTGAAAAGTGAATCATTCAACAAAAGTGAAGTTCTCATTTCAGTCAAAAAAAAAAGAGAAGAAATGTTCTAATTATTTTGATGTATTAGAGAAATAGTCAGCTGATGGGCAAGCACATACTTTTTATAAAATGGAGCATATTCCATACTCCTCAGTCAGAAACAGACCCTATTTTTTGTCTGGTTTTTTGGTGGTTAAATGAAAAAGATACGCTTGCAGCACTGAGAGCTGCCTGCCTTTTTCAAGAAAAGACTAGCACCTCCTGTTCTGTATTCTGTATATAGTAGTTGTGAAATACATATGTCTGTATCTATGTGTTTGTGTCTGTTGCTATGTTCATGCACCTGCAAATTGGCTGAGATCTTAAAAACGTAATGACAGCATTAGTAGAGTTTTGTTTTCAGAAAAGGCTGACTAGGCCAGTCTGAGAAAGTCAAGGACCTTTTAGGACTCCCCAAAACAAATCAACTAATAAAATAAAGCCAAGTCCCTGGCCCTTTCTGAAACTCTAGCTATAGGGCATGATAGGAGTTAAATAGTTCCGACCTATGTCGGAATTGCTCTTTTGGCAATGCACTCATTCCGGAGCCCTCAGAATGACTGATCTCAGCTCATAGTAACACAAGTTTAGATAAGGGTGTTTTTGTTATGTGCTGACAGGAAACTTCCAATTGTGTAAGCTCAACTTTCCTCATCACCAGCTGTTTTTTTGCTGGATCACACCTAGATCAGCATGAAGAAGACAATCTATATCCTTCCATAACTCCGCCTTGTAACAAAGTGGTACATTAGCTGTATGCCTAATTTCAGATGCATAAAGTAGCTTTTGCTGTGATTTAGGCCCATGATTTCTTGAGGAACAATTATTTCTGTTTTGGTGAAGTGTCTCATCAAAGACAAATCCTGGCACTTTTACTACAGCCTTGAGTGGAGGATGTGCTCTAAAAGCACAGTGTCTCACCCAGTCCACCTACATGGTGGATTTAGGAAGCTGGGGGTGAGACAGGCCACTAAGCAGTTGTTTGCAGTGCTTACTGCCCTTTTCGCCAGGAAGGAACAGGAAAGACAGTTTCCCTACAGGAAAGACAGTTTGGAAATCTCCCTAGTCCTTCAGCAAGCAGCAGAACACCCCTTCCACCACCTCGCCTTAGTTGTGTGCACCATCTCCATCATTGTATCTGCTCGGTTCCATCTCCCATAAATTTTCAGCAAAACCAAATGGATTCAGGTGGGAGTTTCTCTTAGTTAATGGAGTGAATAAAGACCAAAGATGATCTCTAACATGTCACAATATTACTTCAATTTTTTTCCAGAGCAGCTTCCATTTATCTCACAGTTTGATGTGCACTTTCTGAAGGATCCCAAAGGAATTTTCAAATCAAAAAGAACCTTCACTCACAAATGTCAGCCCAGTAGAAATGGATGAAGAAGAAGTGCAACTCATCAGGCAGAGCACAGCAAATGCTTCTCAGCTGAAAGCAAAGCCATGCAACAGTTGAAAAACATGGATGGAAATGAAGTACATATTCAAGCAAAACTGAAGTAATTAAGGATAAAAAATTCCAGCTACAAAAGCGCGGAAACTAGCATTTAGCCATAACTTCTGCTCCTCTGATTACTCTCATTAAAAGCATCATGACTTCTTTGCATCAGGTTTTGGGCTACACAGCTCTTCAGACATGCAGCATCTCTATGACTCCCTCAGTCAACATCAAGCACCAACCCACAATTTTTTTCTCCATTCTCATTCTTCCTATGAAAGGCTTTCATCCAATTAATGACGATTCAGAGGGGTAAATCTAGCCTTTCAGAAAAGTAATAACATCCATGCAATTGCAGCTGCTTTATTTTTAAATGATTTTCAAGGACAAAATGAGTACATTGCATGCTGAAGTGCATCACAGCTTTCCATTTGAAGACCTCAAACCAAATGATTTACAAGGATCAATGCCAACAGATAGAGCAATTCACAGCATGATGTAATCTAAAACTGATAAAGAACTGCACTGAAATACTGTTGAGTTGTCATGAATTTAATACAAGAAAGTATAGGCTGAATTATAGCATTCAAGCATTGCAAAACTGGCCTTCCAACCCTGGCTGCCTTTTCTTTTGAGATTATAACTCTCACAAATAATTCTCTCAGCCTCCTCCAGCTTTCAAACATTTTGAATGTACTCTCCAGTTATATTCATAGCTGTGCACAAAGTCACAGGTTCTCTCAACATCTCCTTTTCCTCTTCATATTGTTACAATGGGTCAATCTTTTTCTTTGAAGATAAACTGACTGATGAACTCAGAGCTGGACTTACATTTCAGGAGTGAGAGCTTCTTCAGCTGTCACCATTGTTGGTATCCTCACTAGAATCCCCAATGAAGGAAGAGGCTACAGAGGTGTGCAGAATCAGGTACTCTTGATACACTGGTAAAGCACCAAAGAATACAGCAAAGCTTCCCGATGTGCATTTCTTATTTCTGTGCCTGTACAGCACTGGGATTTGGATCTGTCAGTCCAGCATCTTTGGTAAGTGGCAAAATATTTTCATATAATAACAAATAAAATAAAATAAAATAAAATAAAATAAAATAAAATAAAATAAAATGTTAAAGTTCTACTTCAAATTAATGAGTTACTAAGTTTAGGAGTATTAGGGAATATATGCTCAGTCATCTCCCACATTGGGAAGAAAGCTGCTTTAGAGTTAGACAGAAATCACTGCAGTTCTCAGCTAAAGAAGTAAGTAGGGAGCCGGGGGATTAACAAAAGAATAGCATGTGAACCCACCAGGTTTTTTTTAGTTTGTAGACAGAATTTAGACTTCTGTCTGAAAGACAACCTACCTTTCCTTGTATGTGATTACACTGGGGATGCTGAAGTATAGGGCAACAAGGTGATCCCAGTACACCAGATACAGAGGAGAAAGAAGGACTTACTCTTCCTGTGTCATCAGAACAGTGAGGTGACCTAACACCAGTGATAAAATTAGTAAGGGGACTCACTCTCTAACTCAGCTACGCAGCAGTTTAGAAACTATATATATCTATGGCTTAAAGTTGTTCTTCCACTCTCATCACTAAAAATTTTGAATTAGAAGAACAGCTAAAATTATAGGTAGACCAACAGGACTGCTCAAAGTGCGCATATACTCTCCTGAGTAGTAGGTGTGTCACAAGGGAGGCCTTCAGAGAGACCTTTCTAAACTCTACAGCTTTTTTTCCTCACTTATGCCAGGTTTTGGTCAGCCCTAGCTCAAAATAGATGATCATCAAAATCTCTCACCAGTTACTAGAATCAGTTCAGGAAACAAAATGTATTTCCAAGGTGAATAGCTTTTAATGCATTTAAAAATTTTCTAATAACACCTGCAGCTGCTGCTGCTGCTATACCATAATCCTTTTCCAAACAGACTGTGAGCTATTTGGATAACCTCCCATCTCTGTGCCTCCTACAGGGGTCTCCCAGCATTATTAAAGCTGGTTTAGTTCTTTTTAACATGTAAAACTTAGTAAGATTAATTAATAATGTAACTTAAAATGACAAGTAGTATCACAGAAAAACTGGATAACTCCTGGACTAACACATCCACTTTCACATTAAGTCTTCCTTAAAGATATCAAATATAAACCAGATGTTTAAAGGCTTAAAGATGCCAAACGTAAACCAGAATAAAACCCAGTTATTACATTGTTATTTTTCATGAGACTAGGAGGACAGAAGTGCCACTGTCAAGTTTGGGATTAATCAAAATTCCATAGGAAGTTTTTGTCTGCAAATTGGAACTTGAAAAATTAGTTGATTTGTTTTGTCTATCATAATCCAAACATTTCTAATTATGGAAAATGATTTCTTAAAATTAAACTAGAATTTTATATTGCTATATGGCAAGCTTAAAGCAAAACTTTCCTCAAACACAGCAGCTGCTAGACTGTATTAAAACTTTCATTCCATGCAAACCAACAGCCATCTATCTGGTGTTATCAACTATGGCTAATTAAACAAATGCAGATCATGCTATAATCTACCATGCAAAGCAAACTCTTTGTGCCTTAATATGCAGTTATTTTGTGCCACGATCCTTGTTAAATAAAGATATTATTTTTGAACACTTTCCCTCTCAAGCTTCAATATAAACTTCAAACACTATGTTATCTTTCATTTTCTACACGAAAATAATGTCTAAACTTAGGTTCCAATTTATATTTTGAAAAGACCTTCTATTTCAGCAGCTATCTTGCTCCAGATCTCACAAGCTCCTGCTTGCCTATCAGTCTCTGATTTGGGGCCCTCTTACATGTCTTTTGAAATATCCAACTCTTCTGTTTCTACCAATGCTCCTTCATCAATTACAGCTTTAGTATCTTCAAAGAAACCTCGCAGGTCACTTAAGTGTGGCCTCCCCACCTGAGTCCATGAAAACTGTCTTTAAAAAAGCTTTCTAGCTTTTAACATATACTCCCAGATGACTTCTAAGGTCCTGCACCACCCTCCTTCAGTTCCCCAGACAAGAAGGGAAATCCAAGCAAGAGAAGCTGCACAATATCCCTTTCATCCCCACAGTCACCTTAGATCCCAACACTGAAATTCCTGAAGAGGAATCACTCACTGCAGGTAAGGTAACATGGAAGGCAGGAGCTAATGAGCTGGGAAAGAGTCTTTACAGTTGTGGATGTGACCAGAAGGGCCCACATATTTCTTGGGTCACCTGCCCTCCTCAGTCTTCGTTAACTCCTGGAACCTACCCTATAGTTCTTTCCCATTGATCCTCAGATCTATTATCAGCAAAACCAGGCACTTACTATGATTAAAGAGAATCTTCATATGTATTATTTCTGTCAGTGAGTCAACATCCTCTTTTCCTTTCTTAATGCTAGGCTTGGGTTCTCAGCCCTCTTTTCCCTCTGTGTCCTCTGGCTGGCAATTCTCAAGGATTTTAGATAGTGTTTCTGTACTTGTGATTCTCAGATTCTCCCTCTGTCATCAACCTTTCTGCCTCTGTTCAGCCCCAGTGCTCAAGTTGCTGTCTGGCATCTCTTCCTGGAGATTTTTTCATCAGTTTATGCTTGCTGAAGTGCAGAGTTGCCTTGATTTAGCCTCACTTTCCCATTTCTCTTTCATAGCTGATACGAGTAACATACTCCCATTCCTACTGTCTTCCATCCCTTTTCCCAAGAGCTGCACACAAATAGCACCAGGTCCCAGGCTTACTCCTTCTACTCCACCAGCTTCAAGACCAGTCTGTTGCCATTTTCACAGACAAATCTGCTGGTTAGACCTCTTTAGTACGTCTTACCACACCTACTGCAAAGTTTTCTTCTCTGCATCCCAACCATGCAACACTCTGCAAGGAAGCTGCAGGTGGCCAAACAGCTCCTCACAAACCTGAGCTCACTGAGTGCTCCTTGACAGCCCTCCACTTGTTCTTCACTGGCTGTTCCCAGACATCTGAATTTCTGTCATACTTCGAAGTTCAACCTAACTACATCCCCTTGGTCTGCCCTCTTCTATTGAGCATCACGTTGTCCCTACCACTTGCACACTCCATCAGCATTCCCTAACCCTGTACTCTTCAACTGTATGTCTCATCACCCTATTCATTCATCGTGACATGACCTCCCATGGTCAATCTGCAAAGGCTCAGCTCTCCAGGCTCTCCCATAAGCCCATTGCTCCTGAGACACTGGTAGCAAATAAAATGAAATACAGAACACGTCTACATACCTCTCTTACTTCCCTTCCACACAACCATCTTCCTGCTGTTCTTCACGCTCCTCGCAAGACAGGGACTGGGGGTTTTTTGAAACTTCCCTTGTCATTATTTGTGAATTAATGACAATAAAAAAGAATAAAAAACACAAACCGAAATTGCAACTTCCTACCAACACAGGTGTTAGAAAAAAAACAAACAAGTGAACAGTAGGAAAAGCAGAGAAAAGATGGAGAAGCGGTGTAGGTGTGTGGGACCAAGTAAAAGCGTGACACGATAGGAAATGACAACCCTGGGTATCCCTGCTCGTGAGGCAAGAAATTTATGCCTGGGGAGATCTTGAATTTTGCCCTTCAGGGAGTCCAGTTCACGCAAGACGAGCACAGCCGTGACTCACGTCAGTGGTGCTCGAGAGGGTCGCTCAGAGCCGAGCGAGGGGCAGCACCGCGACACCCACCGCTCCCGAAGGGGACCCCCGGTGCGACCACCGCGCGGCCGCGGGAAGGTGAGCGGGGCGGGAGGGCGCTCTCCCTGGAGCCCCGGGGCCCGGAGGGGGCACCCCTGTCCCGGCAGCGGCGGCGGAGCGGCGGACGCGGCGGCGGGAGCCGG